>DWPA01000511.1:0-24351 GCA_018251375.1 Calpodes ethlius
AAGTTGAGCATGCCGGTAGTGTCCTTGATATAGCATGTATAATTGCCCTTTGAACCACACATTAATTATTCATAAAGAACATTAATCGTTTAACTCACGTGTTTATTATAACGGGTAGGAATAGTAAAACAAAAACTCCAGTTCAGGTGTACGTAAACAAATTTATATTTTCTGATTTACATATATATAATTCACTACATCTGATGGTAATATAATAATTTCATTATTAAATATATTGCTTTGCTAAATTTTCTTGAAAAAATACAAAAGTATTCTACTATCGCATTAAGAAAACTCCTCTAGAAAAAATTACATCTCTCTTACATACTACACAAGATGTTCATATTATGCTTAAATATCTTCGAGCGAATGCTATTATAGAAAAATGTTTATAAAAGACAGGCGACGAATATTATTGCACATTCGTTCAGAGACGGTTAAATAATTATAATAATAAATACTTCGCATTCCTCGGCTAACCAATAATACTTTGTCGGGACCGACGGCTAACCCTAAACCTACGATAACGACATAAATCAATATTTGGCTTAGATTGTAATTACATCTACGACAAAGCGCATAAAATAATAATTTGGTCTAAGTTATGTAATTATAATAAACTGTTAAGTGCTCTTAACATAATTATTGCCTTACACTAATATATTGTTTTATTCCAGTACTCGATATTGGTACATTATTACATAAACTCATGCCGCTTCAATACAATTATGAGTATAAAATTGACATTCACCAAGCAAAATACAAACAATCTAACAGAATAAAGAAAGAAACATGTGTGAACAGACGAATCTAAATCTACAGATCGTAGAGCAGATAGGGTAACGGAGTAACAGAAGTTTGAAGATAGATAGAATGAAGGAGAGCGAAGTAAGGAAATAAATAAGGCATGAGTTGGTCGCCGCGCGAGGCGCTCATCACTGGACGTATCACAAATCCTTAACGATAACTACACTACCAGTACCTAATCCAATGGAACGGTAAGACTTTACATCAACATTGAGCTAACTTACAATCGAAACATTAATTTTAAGTAATATTGCTGTTAGTTTACGGTTAACTAAATATTTCATATTATTGTATTCCTGAGAGTAGACGTAGTTAATGGCACGAAGTTTTATTATGACAAGATTTTGAGAATCGCTGAATATTAATACACATTTCCGCATACAAAATATAAATTGTGCCGCTACATATAAAATCGCGTTGCAGTCGACGGTAAAAGGGACCTTTTACTCTAACTTACACTAAAAAACGCACCGTATTCTAGCCTCGCTAGAGATTAAGCACAACTCGAAAATAAATCCCTGAAATGCTCAAATAAAACTCTGTTTTATTTTAGAATCACAATTATTATTTCTGCAGAAATACAAGAAGTCTATTTTATAAAAATAGTAATAGTAATTGACTTTCGTAGGCCGGCTCGCCCGGTGGCCGGAGTGAGCGGGACAGACGTACATCGTCTGGTTTACACCGATTAAGTAGACAAGATCATCGTACCCGAACAACTAAAACACGATACACCTACTACCATCTCGTCCGATCCCTACGTGTCCGCTACGTAAACTAATAGCATGAATTCAATTTTATCCTTAATTACGAATCATTGTTATTTATACAAAAATAGTTATCAATAATTATCAGCCTAATTCGTGTAAACCAGTTAAAGATAAGAGAACAGAAGGAGAGAGTTGAATAAATAGCGTAGAGTATACGAAGCGGCCGCGGCCCGTCTGACGAGCGCGTGGCCGGCGGACAGTCTGCAGACCGGGGTACGTCCTCGCGTACCACTTAACTTTACAAATTTAAATGGCATACCAGAGTTAAGACACTGAAATGGCATATTGGAGCGTTCGCAGTGTAACGACCTGCCGCATGGGCGTACCCAATTTTTTACTCAAGGAATTGGCAAAACGGAGGTGTTTCGGCCCTGGGGGACAGATATTTTTTTTTTCAATCGGGGGAGACAAATGCGTAATAAATAAGACTTAAGCAACTGCCCCCTCGGTACGCCCACGATGAGCCGGATGTATGCCGATGAGTCCACAGAGTAATAAAACGCCGGCGTCGGCTACAGAGCCTCGAGCGGGTCGCCGGGCAGCGTCCGCAGCGCCTCGAACAGCTCCGCGGCCGCGTCGAGCCTGTCTCAGAGGCTCACGAGGCTCGCGTCAGGGGAGGCGAGGTCGGGCGCGCCTCGTTGTTGCTGCGCGCACGGGTGCGGGTGGGGGTGCACCGGGGTCAGGCCGGTGCCGCCCTCCATCAGGCTGTCGAAGTTGAACGGGATGCCGTTGCTCGGCGTACTGATCTCGATGCCGGCGATCTTGTTGCTGTTGTTGCCCAGCGCTTTGTTGTTGTGGATCTGAAGGAGACATTAGTACGATTATAACACAGCCATTGAATCTAATTATATTTGGTTTATATATAACATCTGCAGTTATTATTGACGATGTCTGATTTTTAAGAGATGATTTTTGGACCTTTTTGCTTAGTATTTTTTTTTTCTTACTAAATATACAGCGAATAGAATTGTGTTCCAACCGGACAGCCCATGATACTTTTATTTTTAAATGTATTGTTTCACAACCTAATCAATTCACTTAAAGAGCTATGCAACGTGTTTATATTCTTTTAATACAATGTACATAGAATTCATCATCATTCATATAGTAAAATTGGAAAGGATTTCAAAGATATTTAAGAATACTTTCCTATTTATAATGTTAGTATAGATTCTATCTAAACATTCTTTCAATGTTTCTGCGAGAGAAGTTTTCTATTATTTTCCTGTGTATTGTACTGTTATGTAATAATCACCTGTGCGGGAGTGAGGCTGAGCGGCACCTGCAGGAAGTTGGGCCGGTTGGGCCGCGTGGACACCGGCGGCGTGTCCAGGGAGATCACCGCCGCGCCCGTCACCACCGCTGGGTTTGCCGCCGACAACATTATTCTGAAACAAGATACAACTTACTGTTAGAGTAGTATACTTAATTATAGAGCTTAATGCTCTTTCGTTTAATATCCATCTTATAATTATTGTCTTAAAATGATAGAAAAAAAAGTTTCACTTTAGCTCCACTAGAGGGCATCTATTTAAATGTGAAATTATGATAAGTAGTTTATAAATTGTGCGGAAAAAGTAAAAAATTAAAAAAAACGCAAGCAACGTGACTCATGAAATGTGACGTAACATGACTTTAGTGGGATCATCTGGGGATGGATGCTACTAGACTCATTACAGTTTCATAAATGTAGTAGGCACTATTTTCCCGTCTACGGATTGTGTTCATTAAACACATTGCTTCCTCAATACAGTAGCTACAATTAGTACAACTTAAACGGACATATCCAACATAGACATTGTTCAATAGTGAATATATCATCTTTAATATATATTGATCAATCAGTGTATGCTACGTACCTCTTGTCTTGTGCCGGCGAGGTATAGATATCGTTATCTAGCCCCAGTACTGGGTCCGCGACGGGGTCCATAACTTCCTCCTTAACACGGATCGCCTCATCTGGTAACTCTGGGTAACCATAGGTCTCCTGGAAGGGTTTCACGTCCGGCGGGCTGACCGAGCGCTTCGCGAGCCTGCAGATGGGCAAATGACTACGCAGAATGCCCTCAAGTTGGTTCCTATCCTCGTTCAGCTTTCGAATCTCGTCTTCCAGCGATTGCTTCTTCCTTTCGAGCATATCGGTCTCTTCTTGGAGTTCGTTTGTGTGATCCAGTCTGCGCTTGCGGCAGCGTGCGGCGGCCATTTTGTTGCGTTCCCTGCGGATCTTTCGACGTTCCTCCTCCTCTGGGGACAGGTCTTGAGGGGCCTTGGTGGGTCTCCTGCCGCCCATGTTGCGGCGTTTGGGCGCTGGCAGGCCAGGGCTGCTGCTGCTGTCTCCGCTGGAGAGTGGGCCCGGCGACACGTGCAGCGCCGTCGTCGGGCCCGAATCGCAGTAACCGCTTACAGGATTCAGGATGCCTGGAATCAGAGATAGATTTTCCAATTAATAACCAAAAATATGATTTATTACCTAATAGATTAGGAGGACTTGAAGTAAGACAGAGTTCAGTGCTCTTAAAAGTGGGTAAAAAATATAGCCACGATTCAAGTTTATAAAGAAATTCATCTCGAGGAAATCAATCTATCTTTCCAAAATCATAACTCACCGTACTCACCGTAACTGTTGTGCGTGACGGAGGGTGGCACGAAACCTGCGTGGTTGCTCTGTTCCCCGCGACAATTGCTCAACTCGATGTATGTCTGTTCGAAGTTGCGCAACTGCGTGGGCGTGATGGTCGCCGTCGTGCGGGTTGGGACCCCCGACTGGAGGCCCTCTAGGTTTGCCAACTGGAACAAGAAAAAACCATGTTTTAACGTCAAATTTAAAACCCCTTATTATCTTAATTATTAAGTGTCTTATTCTATTGTAAATTACATAAAAACAAAACACACGTGGTCCTTCGAGCAGGATTCTTAAGAATATATTATTATGAATGCAGCCATAAATTGCAAGTCGTGGCACAGTATAACAATTTAAGAAATATGATACAAATGATACAGTAAAGATGATATCATCATACATTTTAATAATATTCGACGATCAGTTCATTGTATTGCAATACAAGTGCCTGCAAGGTGCATACCTCGCTGTCCTATTAGCATGTCCTACTTTTTGTTATACAGAGATGTATATAACAATATTACATACACACGAAATCATTGTGTAATATCGTTCAATTTATTGTACAGTTGCATCGCTTCCACATTCCGATCGGTTTTTATCAGCAAAACATTTGCGCGCGAACGAAAACAATAACATCAAAAGATAAAACAAAATGCTTTATATTATGCATTTAAGTTAGCGAGCGAATTGTATAATGGAATTTATTATCTGCATTGCCAATTGTAACGTTGCTTTTCTACAAATAAAGACAGACATACGCCATGTCGCAGTTTCACATTCGTTTTGATGTAGGAATATAAAAAAATTACACTATGGGAACTCAAATTTAACATATCAGCGATAAATCGGCATAAAAATAAATTTCATTTTAAATATAAACTTTTAAGAATACGTCAAGAAATATTTACCCTATGCATAGTTTGATTTATTTGATTAGACTGATCGAAATTGGTATAGAAAAACTAGGATGTATTAATTTTAGTTACATATTATTACAGAACGCAATAGTATCATAATACTGCTTACCTACTAACATCCCTACTCCTTATAAAGTGTTACGAGCTTAATCCAACTCAACTTAAGACAAATAAAACTTGGAACTAAAACATTTTTTGTCTCATTTTATCCTGACTCAAAACAATTACCTAAATACTTAAAAATTGCTAGCGGTAGTACAAAGCATTGGGATTCATTCGGATTCAAATCCTGCAGACACCGTTCCTAACGTTGTAGACTTTGTTGTATGTGTCACGCCACGCGCCAAGCCAAACGGGACAAGGGTACCCTATCGTTTGCGGGGGTGTTAATGTGTAAGCGTTTATTTATTCTTCCATTCGTCACGTCAATTCTCTAAGCTGTTTACAACCGACTCAATGCATAATTCCTGCAGCTAGGTAATTCTGTAATTTCAGATCATTGCTTATTCCGCAATGACGTCACTAACACGATAAGTGGCTCCAACTCATTAATGACCCAGTAAAAGGCGACCCGTGTCTTTTAAGGAGTAATGGGGTAAGACCTAGAGCGTACTTCACCACGCTGTTCAAGAGCTGATTGGTAGTGGGGTTAGTGGCCAATGCAAAGGTCGCAAGTTTTTATTCCCTCTCCCCTCCTAAGGCCTCCGATATGGCTTAACGATTGCTGTCTTACGATAACAACCGGGACCGACCGATCGAGTATTATGGTTAAATTAAACAAGTGTTATAGTTATCCTTGCCGTAATAGTTACCAATGTTTATGTTATAACGATTTATTATCGTTAGATTAACCACAATATTTAATATTGCAATAATCTCACCTTGAAATCAGCTGTGACTTTATATTACGTGAGATTACAGTATTAAAACGAAAAATTTATTTAGCTATTGGATATTGGCTTAAGTATGTGCATATTACTAAAATTAAAAATGAATACATTTTCGCTAATTATCGTTATAATATTCACACTTCTTAGTAAAGTAATTACTTGGGTTGAAGTAATTACTACTTTATCATTACTTAAATGCAAGTAGTGACTTAAAGTTGACTATAGTTACAAATGATACTATCAACAACACTATTACTTCGCTTATGTACCTTAAGGTTGTCTGAAATAGCCTTTTACTAACAATAGTACATTGTATGTCATGCTGCATGCTAGTTGTAAGTCATGATATGACGCGTATTTATTACTACTGAAGAATATAGATCTGCGATCAAAATTCGCCCGTTATCCTTATTTCTTAAGGTTTAATTTCACGTTGACATTAAATTATTTATTTTCTTTAGAAATTATATTTCTAACGTTACATATAAGATTTAACCCTTCTTCTCCATGTACAAGTTAAGTTTTCTATTCACTCGTTACCAAAGATTTTACAGCTGAAATCTAAAGACACTGAAGGATATATAAGGCAATCTGGTGTCCAACTCATTCTGGTATACTTGCTACCGTGTACTACACGCGCGCCAGGGAACCACTTCCCACCTATTACATACTGTATACTGTGTGTATCTATCTTTATTGCTGTACTCAATGCCAGTGTAGCCGTTACCTGTTCTGATAATATAGGATACATTAACGAGTTAAAAGCTACTCATAAATCTCTCACGTGGGCAATTAAATAAGAAAAATAAACAACATTAGACCGATACTCATCGATCTTTACGTAAAACCACACGCAGTTGGTACCTGAATACACTAGTAAGAATTCCAGTAGTAGTTTCCTAGAACTTCGTGAGATTCAGCGTAAATGGTGGAATTCTACATCTGGTCATGATCATACATTGATTTACGCTTTACCACATCCCTTCAAGTATACATTTATAAGGTTACTATGCATTGCGTTTTTTGACATATGCGGTCGTCGTTCGACCGACGATGGAGGACGGGCGAATGCCATGTGAATAGTTTTTTGCGTTTTCATACACTTTCTGTTGTCACTGCGGTCGAGTTGGTTCGTACACGTCAAAATAACACACCGCGTGGCTGTCGTGTGAACCCAGCATAAATATCCATTTTTATGTAACTAACCGACCAATTATCAGACGGTCAAGGTCCCTCATACCTATGAGCGATGGTCTAGTGCCTATACTGATGTCTATGAGTAACATTAAATTCATCACTGATTATGACTAGTCAAGAAATAAAAGGGAAAAAGAAATAGACCTATGGCAATACCGAGTCCCAATCCACATTGAGAGGGGTTAAGGTTCAAGACCAAGCACAGAATAATTATGCCTTTGAATACATTATGGAAAACTCTCAGGTTTTTTGTTTCCTCATGATATTTATACACTTTCCTTCGCCCGTATAAGTGATCAATTCTAATGCTAACTTTGGTAAATTAGAGGCGTGCAAGTTTTGAACATAACCACAGTACAGGAAACCTATTTTCGAACCTACTACTTTTAAAGTTATCAGTGCTGTTTAAATCCAGCAAAGAGCTTGCAAGCGTTATCACAAATTATCTATCCATGGACGCCATTCCTCACAGACGCTACAGTCCACCAAATCAAGAAGACTGACAAATTCTCTGCAATCTCATTTTTTTCCCTCACTGACATACCAAACTCATTCTATTGCAGACTTCACGTCATGTTTGACATTAATGAATTTCTAATCGAATCGATCATTGAACATCGATTGGTTGAGAGCCGAATAATTAAATTTAATGGACAATAAATTTTTAGCAGACAATAGCTTATAAACACGCTTTAAAATCTGCATTTGGTATACAGTAAGTAACAACGCCTACGAAACGAATTGCACTAGAGGCAAATTTAGCATGGAAATTCCCTCCAAGATAAATATGGCTATGAAACTGCTATTACTGACACACTAGCTGTATTTCGAGGATCTAGATCGTCACTGCGTGTCGCAAGTGCACCAATTAGCGATGTTTCGGGCTCGGCCGGGGCACTAGGGGCTAGGGGCACTGCTAGGGCTGTACCTGCTGGCACCATAGCTCGGTGGCGAGGATGTTGGCGAACTCCAACGGATCGATGTTCTGCATCTCGACGGATCTCGCTCAACCACGTTTATAATTAGACGCTTACTCTATTGTATTGCGCTTTTTGCGACGCGACACCTTCGTGCGGTTCGATTTTATTAGTCGATTTGTTCGTTATAATCCGCCCTCGCAGGGAGTGAGAATCGATCCGGTGCGATCGACGGGTTAAGTCGGTCGGTACTGTCGGTAGTGGGGTGTGTAGTTTGGGGGCAGATCGGTATCGTTTCTCGCGATATATCGCTTCGAATGTCGTGCGCGGGAGTGCGGGTCGTTCGTTCGTTGCGCGCGCGCACGTGCGGCGTCGGCCGCGGCGGATCGCGCGCTACTGCCGGCCGCCGCGCCGCCCTCGTTCCTCCGAAATCATCGCCCACGACCGACGTCGAATCATATATTTATAGAACACTCCTCTAACTCCGGAAATATTTCGCATCATTTCGCATCACACGCCGCGGCGGCTGTTTATCTGAGGTAACTGCCGCGATGCCGCGAACCCGAGCACGTTGTGTGTAACTCCACTCTTATCATTA
The DNA here is from genome assembly GCA_018251375.1 of Calpodes ethlius. Lineage (NCBI taxonomy): Eukaryota > Metazoa > Arthropoda > Insecta > Lepidoptera > Hesperiidae > Calpodes > Calpodes ethlius. The sequence continues at coordinate 8,720 of DWPA01000511.1, forward strand.
ACAATCTATTGTAAATTTCGAACGATCGAGGACGTCGCGCGTCGCCTGTTCGTACATTTTTCATCCGATAAGATTGGTTCGGTGGGCGTCTGACCTACTTTCACGTTTTTAATATTCAGCTAAGAATTAGAACGTAATTTGAGTATAGGAATTAAGATTTTAATTTGGTTGTAATCCATGCAGCGGTATAAGTATAACATTATCTTGAGTGTTAGTTTGTCTGATGTCAGTGGCGAGCAGTGGGCGGGAGGCTCGGCCGCCTTAGCGCAAGGACGCTGCGCGGGCGCAGTGGGCGCGACGTTCAACCGATTATAGCCTTATTTGGCCACGTATAACTCAAAATTCTTTAAATAGGCAAACTGTAGCTGATAAATTCGGTACAACTTGGCGTGAAAGCCTAATATTAATATGGAAAGTTATTTAAGTGCGGAAATATCAGAGATGATTGTCATTCGATCATCTAAGACCGCAAAAAATCAACTAAATTACTATCGAAATTATTTTAGTTTTACTGTTAAGATTAAATTTCAATGAAGCCGTGAAATATTGAGTTTTTTGTCTGTTCTTCGTAACCAATTTTCGAACTGAAAACAATCTATTGATACATCACATGTAGGTTCTTTTATCAAAAAGTTTAAATAAAATATTATACAAAACATTTTTAATCTCACTCCAATAAATATGAATGAATGAATTGATTAAAATTAATATTTAAATTTTTTACGCGTTTGTAAAATCTAATAATAAGCTTGTCTGTTGATTCCTTTTCACAAACTTTGACAGAGTTATAACATATACCTATTCAACGTTAATATCAGAGACAATAATTGTAGGTATATAATCAACATTGGGGCTTCGTGGCCGCTCATGGCAGGAGACAAAGCAGACGGCTGGTCCGGAAGGCGCGCAGCCCGGTCAATTACCACAATTGCTTTAATGAAATTCGGTTTAGTCGCACTGCGGCTATAATATTTATGACGATTTCTTTTTCAGTTCTACGAAACATTTTAGATTAATAACTCATCGCTTCATTGATTTTAATAAATGGCTCCGGGCTTTAAAAATATCATGTAATTTTTACAAATGATAATATATAAAAATACTACAAAACAGTCTGACATATTATTTTTTATTTTCACTGTATCAATCCAACTTATACAGCAGTACTAGGATTACACTACGAGCCACATACACAAAGGCAACACCGCCGGCTACTCATAATAAATTAAAGAATAATAACAATGAACGAAATATTTTACATTGAAATACTACTATCTTGGCGTTGACTTATTAGAAAATAGAGTTCGTAGCCGGTGACGTCATAATGGCAGTCTGGTAATGACTTATTATCAACATAGAGCTGTTAACGAAACGGTCTCATGTACGAAATTGGTGGCTAGTGGGTACATCTTGCCGCTCTCGCACGATAATTGGTCACGGTGCTTACCTAGCAATTAAATAAGCCTTATTTATTCGCTGCATTCCTACACATCATCGTTAAAACCGCTTTATATAAATATATAAGCTGTATAAAATTATACAGTCTACAAATACCGTTGCTGAAAATTAATTAACGTTAGGAGAATTTAAATTTCATTTTATACAGCTAATTTAGATCGCTTTCTTACTACATTTAAAGATGTTATTAAAATTTACAACGAACATTTTAGTTTTAAAAAACACGTAATTTATAGTTAACATTTTTTGTTGAGACTGTACCTATCTTTTTTTTAATGAATACTTTATTAATCTCATTTACTTGTATTTTTTTTTATTTTTTATAAACACAATATTACTATTACAATTTTACTAATCTCATTTTTTTATTAAACAAACAATATGTGACTTTTCTATTATGATTCATCAGATATCTCGAAATTCATTTCAATATCGTACTTTCATCAAGCGATAGAATAATTTTCTTTGACAGTTTCGTAAAGACAGTAGCGATGTTCTTCGGTCCACCAAGCAGTGTTATCTTGGCGTGTGAGATCACCACTATATCTAGTAATGACGTGCTGACATTGAGGTGAGACAGAGGTACTCAAAACGTACTCTGAGGGCTACCGCAATTAGTTTATAATTATATAATTTTAATTCACACACGAATGTCATATTTAATGTACATCTTTAGCCCTTGCAAACTTGCATGATACAGGGAAATTAGCCTCAGTCTATCTGAATAAGTGTTATCAACTAACAGCATAGTTATTTAAGTTAGTTATTCAAGTTAGCAAGTTAGTTCGAAGGACAACATAAAATAAGATCTCACACTTGATTGGGTAAAACACACCTACGTCATATAGTTGAGTGATAATGGGTTTAAAGGAATACTTTGCTACCATTGCTCCGGTACGATCATTTTTGAGTTTTTGTATAAATTCTCCTATTCTTAGCACGTTTAGGTTTATTGATTTGTTCATCATGTACACATATCTGGTAATGAAGCCAGAATGTGGCTACCACAAAAGATACTATAATTATCTTGGAATAGATTAGCGTAACTTATGAAAACATAATACTTTTCACTTAAATAAGCAGCCAGAATTTACGCACGACAAAAAAAAACCTACTACTATTTAAAGGACAATTTGATGTAAATATCCAATGTCAATAACAATATTTTTATCATAAACACTTTGACTATAGCTGACTTTATCAGTCTGACGTCATAACACGCAACGATACAGAATTTTTTCGTGTTATCAAATGACGTTAGCGACGTAGAAATAAAACTGTTGAACCAATATTATCTCTGCTGGACTTTGCATATGTTTATTATTTTCAAACCTGTTTTTATTTTGTTACAAGCGTTACAATTTTAGCGTATCACTCATTTTACATAAATTAGTCTGGTTTCATTTAGTCTGGACAGTCGAGAGGAACACTTGTCTGTCACTTGTCTACGTAACCAGGAACGAAATCTGAGACACTTATTAATAGCATTAATTATTAAATATTATCTAATAATAAACGTTATAAACAACAATTATATTACACACCGTTGTATCACTCAACTTGTAGGTGAATGTACGCAACTGTGCAATACGTCTTATCATTCGTAACTCTCAGTCGAACAACCTGTGCGTGAAAGAGATAGCTACACTATGTTATTATATACGAATTAATTAACAACCTTATCATGGTTATCCATGGATGTATTAGAAGTTAGTTATAAACGCTAACACACTCATACCCCCGCATTAGGATTCCCTGTATCGCGGGCGGCATGGACAACACAAATAACACGTCACTAACACCCATGACCCGAGAACAAATATTTATCTGTCACATAAGTATCTGCACCGACCGGGAATCGAACCCTGGACCCCTCTCTTCGCAGACAGGGTTACTACCAACTTGGCTACGTTTAGTTATTATGTAAACGTCTCATTATAGAAACTGTTGCTTATTTATCTCAAATCCTATGACGGACGTCAGCCGCCACACGCTGAGTTTCGTGGTACGAAGCTGACAGTTCTTGTCAAACTCGACGCCTTGCAAGCGAGCCGTCGCTGGTAGTAAAATAATTATCAAGCCGTCATTATGTAATTAAGAACAAGTTTAGAAATGCATTTACATCGTTCATTAACTATCGAGTAAGAGAACATAGTTATTTATAAATAAACATTTTTAATGTAAATCACCGAGAGACGTTTTATCTAATGGTAAGTGGCTACCGCCGTCTTTGTATTGCGTACACCGATGCGTTGCCAGTCATTAATAAGAGAGAAGAAAGAACTAGCTTTCAAACCTTCAGCCCAAACACGGCGAATCGTGTTGGAGCTAACTTAGAGTTAACACTAGAGTTACGGGTCACAAGAGTGGTAGCCAGGTAGGATTCAAGATAGTAATACCAGAAACTGTATTATTGATTTAAAAAGTAATATTGATAATATAATCATTATTTAAAGGCTTACCGCTAAGCGGCTGGTTGGCTTTTGTAGTTTTTTTATCTTAGATCCTATTATATCAGCATGAAATTGGGGTCAGTTTTCTATATTCATCATTATAACCCATAATTGTCCCACTGCTGGACTTGGGTTTCCTCACACAATGAGAGGGGTACACGCCGTACTTCACCACACTAGCCAAGTGAGGATTGATAAACTTCACAAATTTGAGAACATTATGGAGGACTCTCATATATGCAGGTCTCCTCACGATGTTTTCCTTCACCGAAGCAAGTGATAATTAGAAATGCGTGCGGGATTCGAACTCACACCCCTTCGCGAAACTAACGTTCGAACCACTAGGCTATCACTGCTTAACTAACATTTACAACGTTATGTTTTAAAACGTTATTATATCACGAATAAGTATGTACGGGCCGTAGTTACCTACATAACCAGCAAGTGAGGAAGTACGCGAGGGTCACAGTCGCAGATAACGTGGCTGAGATAAACAAATCAGATTGCCTTGTAGGCTGCATTGTAGCTGCGCGAGTACCGGCTGTCTGTCAGCGGAGCTTGGGAAATAAAGTTTCTACGTCTACACTGCATTTCCAGCAAAACATTGTCAGAAACTGATTTACATGCAAACACTTGGGGCGTAACTTGTTCTACAACATTCAAACAGATTTAAAGAACAGTATTGTTCTTATTTTATTTTGTAGTTTTGTTGAATTATATTTATTTTATACTTTTTACTTAAATATAACATTAAAGATAGGTTATTTATTTAACATCAATACGGACATTGCGTTTAAAAACTAAAATAAAAAAAGATTAAATTTACATGTCATGTTTTTAAAATGTTATCATCAAAATTTAACATTAACAGAAAATAATATACTTTGTTTATAAAAATCTGTGAACAGCGAAGTATGAAATAATAATCACATGATACATAAAAAGGCTTGCAAAATGGGCTTCTTTTTTATAAATAATATATTAGAATAGTATGCTTATATATATATAGTACCTACAGATCTGTACAAACATCCGCCGATAGGAACTTTTCAATGTATGACATTCGCCTATCAAAGATGTTTATAATGACCTTTGTTTTTATTAATATATGTAATTATTTTTGATAAAGTTAAACAATTATTTTATTAGGTTCAAAGATCATTAATTATACTGCAAGATTTGTATACTAATTTCTAAATGTTTATAATATAATAATCTACTTGTTACATCTACTACTGTGATTTTCTACAGCTTGATTTACTGAGAACATTAACAATTTATATTTATAATGAAAAATGACTCATATACAAGTATATAAGTATAAGTATTTTTATCGTACATCACACACAAAATTAAACAACGATTTAAAAACAACAATATCTCACGTCACACCATGGACTAACTTTTAAAGAGGTAGCTGGCTTGGAGGTTTGTGGTTTAGTAGTAACGAGTAACAAAATGTTTACGAACTCTTCTATATAGACCACACACGAAGTCGTAAATTCTGTACGGTATACATAAAAACATCTATATCATTTATAATCAAAGTAAGATAAGATTAATAATCATATAGATAATCGCGAATCGCATTTGAAAAACAAATACGACGTAAAAAGTATTGATTAATAAAACGAAAGAAAATTAAAGTTTCAAAGGAAAAAAAGGAACCGTATAATATAAAAAATAAAACATCTTGTATAATCTGTGAAACTCACTATGTTTGTGTGTTTATGGAACACTGTGATGATGCAGGTTGCACACACACATTGATCGACTTTCATCCAAAGGCTGACCGTTATCCGCACGTGTGATGCCCACATACGCTGTCTCGTATGGTGGACTAGCTAGATAACTTACTTTTCATGATATAAAACAATTGTAATCATGACATTTTTATTCTAAATACGTTAGTCAAGCTGTACCAAAGTGATGGAAAAAGGAAACATCAAAAAGTAAAAAACACCTATATGTATAACTATCTGTTTCTTTCCGTTTAAATCAACCACAAGAGCAGTAGGACGATCGACGTCTACTTATCCATTTCATCATTATCGATGTCGATCGATTTGTGGGCATTATCAGGTATTCATCGCTATGGAGACCTAAAATACAACCCGATACTAGTGGGCCCTACTCAGAAGTCCCTGTTTTTGTATATGTGTAATCTCTAAGCCTACTCAGTTACGATTACTAGAGACCTTGTAGTGTCACTAGTTTAAGACAAAGTAGTTGTAGAATATCAGTAGTCAGCCAGCCGGTAGCCGGTCCGCAGTTGCGTACTACGCGCCCGCGCACGTGCACGCCGCGTGATCGACAGGTGAGGCCACGCCCACCGTGATCACGCATGCGCATGTACTCCTCTTTTGGAATTATTTAGAACCTTTTTTCATGTCAATCTATTTCGATGTCACGTTAGCGAGTTCCACTTGTTATGGCTAGTATCACTATCGCATTAAAAATAACAATGTAAAATAACTATTTTTGATATGCATTTACATTAACTGATGTTAACATCACATAAATAAGCAAAGATAATACTATTATCCTGAATAGTATTAGTATTTATAGAGGCGGAGAGAGAAGGGGGAATGGTACCTTTCTGTATTTGTAAATGATAATACTTAAGTGGACGGAGCCAAGCAATGGGCCAGCTACAAGTTGTGATGAAAACCTATGTTTACAAAATTATAAATAAAAAATAATGAAACTAAAGGTTTATCCAGAAGGAATAATTTTATGGCCGATATGACCGGCAGCAACAGTTTATTCGAAAAAAGAAATATATGAATATTTTAATGAATATTTATACTTTAGAAGAACCTGTTTAGACATCTATAGAGCTGCAGTTTTTATGTAATTGGAAATTGTTGTAAATACCTACTATTAAAATGTCATCCAATGGTAATTAAGACTAATTTATCTATTAAGTATATTCGTGAAATAGGATACAGACATATATCGACTTACTGAGGTACCTTACTTACTGCAGAGTTGATAAAGGATTTCTGGATTTCTGTATGATTTTTCATTACTTGAAATATTTCTTTAAATATATTAATCCTGATTAATTATACCGATAACATTTCGCTGTAGCAACGGTTACCATGGCAACGGACGAAGCATCTAGCATACCAAATTATGAGTAAACCCAAAATGCCTACAAATTCCTTTCCAGTGAAAAATTCAGAATAAATTTACATTTTTTTCATCGAGAAAATATACCTACTGAATTGTTTATGTTTTGCCTATTTATCGAGAAACAAATACTCTCACGGCAAAAGACGACGCTCTATGGAAATATTAAAACGTTTTTTGTTGAAGCAAACACGTAGAGGTGTGAATAACCTGCACTAAGAAGTAAACAAATATCGGGTATCGGCGACTTTGACTACAGAGAACGCACTCTTTACAACAGTACCAACACTTCCGAGGGATTATTGTTGCATAAAACCTTATATTACAAAAAGATCCTTAACTCAAGCAGCGTAAAGATGATGTCAGGTTGACGTCAAATTTCCCATAACGCCGGGAGTGATACGATGTAAAGTTGAAATGGTCATCGAGATGTAGAGACGTGAACTTAGGGTTGTCGATGTGATATACTGAATATCGATCGGTAATTATCAAGAACAAGTTTGTAAATGTATTATTTGATTTTGTATTATATATTGTATTGTATTGTAGTCTCTACAGCTTACTTCTTACATGAACTATCCGTAATAAAGCCGACGAAGGATGTTGGTGAACTGTAACTCAGACACTCCAACACACATCCGGCTTCATGCTCTTACAAAGCATGATTTATGTATGTGCATAATCATTTGTATGTAAAGTCTTATAATGTATGTGCTGTCAATATTGTGAGGGGAAATAAATGTATTTTTGTTCATGTCAATATTTTAAAATAAACATACATTACTCAAGACATTTACCGTCCTCATAGAAATAAAATTACTTACTAACAATTTTCAACTTTCGAGAAAATCACAGTTTAGTGTTATTTTTTACAAAAATGGCTATATATTTTTCGCTAGAGTACAATTCTTTACATATATTATGTTATAAATCAGAATACTCTATAAAGTAAATTTAATGTAATGTTAGAAAGTGAGTTTTCGTTCTTTACAGACGAATTAACTATTAATTTATACGTAACAGGCGACTTACACTTTAAGCCACACCCCGTTCCGTTGAACGTTGAAGTACCTAAGTGTACTTTGCCGAGTGTCCGGATAAATGGTGTCTGGGGAAATGTTGGGTGAATCCACCCGGGTCCCGACCGTGCGATAGTAGACAACCCTACGTATACTACGCCCGCAGCCTTCGTAACTGGCCGGCTCTAGGAGCTCATTAACGCAGCGCTAATTGCTCATACTAATAGCATTGCTCGGGTTGTCGGCTGAGAGAATTCCTTGAACTCATTCTAAATAAACAGAAATCATTATCTTATGTTCCTTTTAAGCTCCCAAATATTTCAAAACTCTTAAGATAATAGCATGTGTTTTTTTTTGTATGATTACTTAATCCTATTTGAGTAGATTTATGTTTAAAAATTGAGGTAAGCTCCAAGGCTGCCTTTCATTTCGTGCCACGGTGGAGGGCATCTTAGCTAACAAATACGAGTATTATTAATATTTTTTATTAATGTTAATCTCATTAATATCCAGTACTACATTTATTATTCTTTTGACATATCATCCTACGTAACCTTAATACTCAATACAACGTTTACTACAATATTACTGTCTGAAGATATCGCACAGTTAAAACCATTGCATTAAAGTATACAAAACTTTGAATAGTGTGGAGACCATAAACGGTTAAAAAAATTTTTTTTCTAATGTTGCTAAAAGTTAAAAAAAAAACGCGATTCAATATTTTCGCATAAGATATCACGGATACTAGCTAGTTCATGAATCGAGATACTTCTAAATGATTCTTACCCGTGCAATTAAATATTAATGCAAACAAATACCTACTAAAGCCGCAAGTAGCAACAGCGAGAGAAGATCAGTATGCGTAATTGGTCGCACTGATCTAACATTAAAATGTGCAAAGTATGGAAGTATAAAAGGAACACGCGACACATGCAGCCGATGTACGGCGCCGTCGCGACATTGACCGCCACCGAGCGAATAATAAAATAAATCGAAGCCTGGCACCGCGCCAGCACTGCCACCCAGCCCTTCCCTTCACGTTCACTGCACGCCAAGCGCAGACTGTAACCATTGCCGTTCACGGACCCGCTAAAGAAAGTGAACTCTGAAAAACACTCGCATTGTATAACCGTCGCGACTCATATACACTAGGTTCGCTGATCGATGCACTTCCCTTTCATATTGCACCCTACGCGTTCCCCTCGCAAAGGCTTAGCACAATGGAAAACATTGATGGAGGCGAATAAATTTTAATGACTTTAGAATTTAAGTAGCCGTTGCCAACGGCTGGTGATATTTCAATTTACATGGAACCCGAAACGAAAGTCGTGAAACTCCTAAATCACCCGAAACGACCTTCGCTTTCGTGAAAACTGCTCCATTCTGCGTTTCTCGGAAAACCCGCGTGACTCACTGTCCGCTCTCTATCGCGGGTCACAACTACTCGCGTATTTCATTCGGCGGCTCGATTCAAAAAGTCGACTACGCCGTATGATGATTCATACAGTCTATGAATCAGCATACGGTGACATAGTGAAATTTTCACGCAAGGAAATCGTTACCACCATACCAATACATTTGTTTCACGTAAACGATGAGGTAAGCATACTTAACAGCGTTGCAATGCAAACAGCGATACAAGACAGAAGGTTAAGAGGTAGGAAGTTGCAAAGAAAACAGGAAAAACTGGAAAAATTGCGGAAAACACCGAGCTGGGCCATTGACATTTCTGGTATCCTCGTGCATAGTGAGATAATGTTGTACTGAGTAATATTAGGTACTGAGATAAGGTTATCTAAAACCGCACGGAGCGGCGCCGAGAGTACCGGATATCGTCCGGAAATGGCGAGCATTCCTCGCGGCGCCGCGGCTGCCAAACCGCACGATTCGCCGAAAAAAAAAAACAAATTATATCGCTCGCTCATTGTAAAGAATAATAATGTGGGTCGCCTTTGAACTGTGGACTCAAAACGTTTTGTGCGTAGATGTACAAAGCTGTCATAATCGAACGCAACTATGATACTTTGGAAAACGTCGAATGCATCTGTGTTTTAGCTATAAGTATGTACTAAGAAATAAAGCGATTAAGTGGCGAATCGTAAATTATTCGATTCGGTTAATTTTATCGAGATTTAATGCAAATCGTAAAAGGGTGTAGCAGGTTATCTGTTTCTGAGAAGTGTTTTAAATCGGCATATTGTTAGGTCGCGATAACGGCCCAGCTGCGCGCGCGCGGCAGAACAAAGAAGTATAATCCTAACGCGTTAAATGACTATGCAAATTGCATTGTCGTGGTAATGGCTGTACTGCTTCCTCGCGTGGCCTCATTAAAGCGTACATATGTGCATTATCTCGAGGTAATTAATTGGAAGTTATGTTGCAATTTTTAATCGCTTTCTGCAAACAGTGCTAATAGAGTAATAGCAACACGTTCGTGATCTGTATAAATTGTATGTTTACGCTTCGTTCCGCGACTATTTAACTTTTAAATTAACGTATATAACTATGTATTTCGTATTTCTACATGGAACCTTGTAAATGATAGAGGGGGGCTTATTTATACAAAAAAACGGTTTTTACATTTAACACTTTTTCGACGTGATAAAGTACAGCCTTCTGGAACATTCTTAGGGTCTATGAGTTAAGTTTTGGAATTTATACAATGAAACTAAAAACATATATTTTGACTTTCGGTCTTTAAAACGGTCATAGGCAATTAGTTATTATTTTATTACGAAAATTTGATCACAGAACCATTCTTAATCATTCAATAAGAATGTTACTAGATACCTATATTATCTTTCAAAACATATATTTAGAGTAGATATATTCGTCTAAAGTTGACCTTAGGTTCAAAGACAGTGGAGGATCGGATCCCACGCACATGTTGTTACTTGTTTTATTTAATTTTTTAATTGCGCCGCCCACATACGCCGCGAGTGGGAGCCACCTTCGTGTCAATTCGGATGATTTCGTTCAACTTCGAGATCACCTCGACGTCTTTGAACTCAATCTGCGAACGGTAATACAAAAAGTAAGCAAAGGTAAATGTACCTTCAGAGTATTACTTAAAAATCTAAACGACGTTCTAAGTTACTGTACGTTTATGAGTTTTCGAAAGCAAGATACCTCAATCTTAATTATTAGGAATTTGTTTATTTTTCATATCAATATCACATTTAATATTATTTATACGTACATACGGTTAGAATTGGTGTGGTGCCCGGATAACTCAATTGAATCATCACAAAATTGTTGGCAAGCGTTTCGCTAGTTTATTAGTTTTGATGATTAAACATGCCCTTTCATTGAATGACTATATTGAAATTCCCTACCGAAATCGTCGACATAACATCGATGTTCACCATCGAATAGTGTAGAGTTAACAACCTTTTTAAATAGACAGTTGTTATCAGCCCTGGCATTATTACAGCTTCATACAGACAGAGAAACGAGCGTGGATAAACTCAGCTGAGAAAGGCTTCAAATTGATGTAATAATATAGTTGCTATGGCGAATGATGAACATTAAAAAAAATTTAAGCTTAAATCCCTTATACCGTTATAGGCCTAATAACGCTTAGAAACCGCAATAACCATACGTAATGTGTAACCATTTCAAAGTAACTTGTAAAGGCTACCTTGGTAGGATAAAAATGTTGCCATATAGTAACAAAACTTTCCCTATTATCATTATAATTCCCAGTTAGGTATCACTTGCCATTATCAAAAAATACAAATACCCACCCTTGTGTATCGGCGATCGTATATATACAATATTACCACACACGAACATATTTCTTATACTTAATTTTGGCTAAATGTTTTTAAAAACCGAGTACTTGTTATATATCGTATAATCCATGGTGATACAAATGTATTTAATCACTATTATATACCTATACGCGGTAATGAACTCGACAATAGATAAAGAATCTATATTACGCATTAACGAACAAAAGCGTTAAACCACACTGCGTCAAATGCGTGTTATTTCCGCAACAAAGATGTTATATTAAACTAAAACATGTCGCACGGCCAATGTTTGATATCGTAACTGAACGTAAACTAATTTCCAATAACGATATAAAGAATACGCAACCGCTGAGTCATCGTATAATAATTACGTCCGAATAAGGTATTAGGATAAAATTCACATTAAAACGGTATAAACAAAGGCGGTAATTTCCAGAGGCATTATAATTATTATAGTTAACGACTGCGTCTACGCATATAACAAAGTTTACCGCTGTTTTACGATTCGCGCGTTTTTAGAATCGCAATCGCCGCACGAGCATCGCTAGGAGATATTAAACGTCGTTGTTATACCGACATCATATAGAAGGCGACGTACAGACGGATAGACAGACAAAGCCATTGTCTCACCGGCCACTGTGTTTGGCGGCACTTATGCTAATTTCTTTTGAACGACAAGGCCTTCCTTTGCGGGTAACATATAATTTATTGCCAGTAATATTTTTAACGAGAAACAATTGCGGAGACAGAGTAAAGAGTAAAGGCCTCAAGATATTGAATGTAGCTACTCTGTGCAAGGTTTTTATGCGGCATCGGTTGGTAAATTTGTCAGCTAGATAATCTAGAATAATCTAGATTAGAGTCTTAACGTTTCATTTAGTAGCGTTGTGCGAACCAAGGCTATTCTAAAAAACATTGAATCTCACGGCAGTAATCTTTCTTAAACGGTATAATTGAACGTTTTAAACTATTAAAGGTAGCACTTAATCCGCCTATTAAACCTCAAGATATGATCGCGTAAGTTCGTTCTAGAGTGCGTTTAAAAAAATGATCTCTGATTACGTCGTATAGGCCAAAGGTGATTAGTTTTAGCAAACAAACTATAACTTTCGATATCTGCTTAGACTATTTAATTAACACAACTCTACTCCTTTGGTACCTCTGGTAATATCTATATTACAATACAGTTACAATAACGTGTACAATTTTGAGTTTTATGTTAGGTGCCGCGGGGAGTGTTATGCGCGTGCGCAGTAGAAAGCGTTTCGCCTCGCTATCAGCAATATCAGCGCTCGGCCGGGTGCGGAAAGGCCACAGCGGCCGGCCCTGGCACCGCCTAGCACCACTACAGATAACTAAACGCCCATCGTTTACGTCACCGGTCGGAATTAGGTTGCACTCAAGGATAAGTCTAGTTTTTCCTTTGCAATCAAACCTGCCAATTCATTTTGTTTGTCGTCGAAGCGGTAAATTTGTTTCTTCGTTTGTTACCTCAACATTTACCTGACGAATTTCGTCAAACGTATACGTGACTTGCGTTTTAAACATGTTTTGTGGCGGGGTTTTTTCCATTATCACACGATTTTCTCTTACAGCTCATATTTTCCGGCCGGCGGCCCGTGTCCGTCCTAAGTGATCGAACAAGTTAAGGAACTGAGGGCGCTTTGAGAGTACTTTGTATTACTTTGAATAGGTGACCGCTGATGGAAATTTCTAGAAAACTTCCGTGCTTCGGAGGCCACGTAAAATCATCGATACCGGTTGTTATAATCTAGCTTGTTTTAGTAAGCTGTTAATGGATTAAAAACAAATTATTTTCCATGAAACTTAACATATACAGAATACAAATACATATACAAATACATTTCCGCTGAATAATATCATTGTCGAAGTAATCATTAGCATACTCTAGAATTAAAAAAAAACATATTAACACCCTCGCACTATAACATCCTGTACTGAATGTCGCGTGGATATATACAAATTACATATAACATTTACTGAAGAACAAACATTTGTTGTATAATCCTGTGTAAATTTGATTAGGATTAGTTACAAATCATGCCTTGTACTGTTAGGTTAGAAAGAGCCTGTTCGGTGAAAAATCAAGTTATTCATTTAAAAATCGAATGGAACATGGAGCTTATCAGGTCGAGATAGTGGCATCCGAATCAGCGCACCGGCACCGCTTTATCGCATTTCCACGAATCGCTTCAACACTTGCAGCTATCGCACATTTCACAACCCGTTTTCAAGGAAATCCCCGTAACGTTCGATAGCATTCAGGTGAATATCATCGCAGACTAAATAGGTGTCCAATAATCTGGACCTCGGTTTGGTATATAAAGTTTTATGAACCTAGGAAGGTTCTGGAAAGAGTCGATTAAGTGAAATAGTAGAAGTCCTTTTAACAGAAACAGTAATGAAGAATAGTAGAGAGTTCCGAATATTTGTTTTTTTTTCAAAATTCGAAATAGCAATGTATTAATTTTGATTTCTATATTTTTAGTGTGGAGACTAGTAAATTGTGCAGGCATTTCGTGTAATTTAAGTGTATTTAAGTAAGTGTTCACATTTTATGAAGTAACTTATTTAATTGCTCAATAAAGCGTACAAGTGTATGATATTTTTTATTCTTCTAAGTGTTTTCAATTACGCAAATTAATAATTATAACGTCTTCGCTTACAGGGACATAACATTTATTTATTAACTTTGTTAACATAAGTAACACAACCATCTTAATGGACCCATTACTCTTACATTTAAATAAAGTATCATTTAAGTGACATTAAATTAAAATTACAATTAAACAAAATGGTTTTATAACACCAACTAACATCGGTAATACCTAATGATTATTGCAATAATCATATACGTGTTAAGGTATTTTACAAATATATACATAAATATATTAATTAAGACAAAGCCCTTTATTGACCGTTGATAATTAAATACCTTAAATGGTGAATGAACATACCTGCATAGTGATGAACAAAGAAAATACTATAAGATTACAAACAGTTGAAGCATGCAGTCTTTGTGACGTGTGTAGGTAGATAGGGCGCGCGACGTTGGGACTGCTTGGCGGTGGTAGCTGTTCGCAATACGTTCCACATCCACACAATACCCTCGAGTACATGACAATATAATCAGCGTCAATTTGGCACAAAGCCCAAGGAGCTGCTTGTGTCGATAACTTGCAACGATAATATATTGCAAGTCAATAAATGATTCTATACGAGAATAAAAAGCTTTGTCTGTTTCTAAACTTAAATGTATTTACAGTGAATTTAATCAGAAAGATAAGTACTGCATCTTATGTCAAAAAAGATAGAAATGACACCGGAAAGCTGTTGCTGCTGATTTTAGTGCAACCTAATTTGTCGGCTCTGATAGCGCTTAACGGATTTGAAACGGACATATGATTAGGGTATAGTACAAAGTTGAAGCACAATAACAGACATCCATACAAAAATGCGAAAGTGTGTTTGTTTGTTTGTCCTTCTTTCTTTCAACAAAGCATCGCTATAGTATGATCTTTGGTTTGGAGATAGTTGGAAGGACGACGAGTACCATAGGCTACTTTTTACCACAAAGAAACCTTTCTTTTATGTCAAAAGATCTATTACGATATGTATATTAGCTTAATTCCAGAAAGTGTCTAACAACAAAGCGTTGCCTAGCAACCAATGATGGAAGGAAATTGACATGATTGCAATTTGTAGTATTATTATACACGCAGGTATATTTATTCATTATCCTTTATTGTAAATATATACAATGTGCGGTCTTACTGCCTAGTATCTCT
>DWPA01000512.1:0-24325 GCA_018251375.1 Calpodes ethlius
TAATAAATATGCTTCGCTTGTTGAAAAAAGCACTAGCCTTAACGTGTTTGATGCTCATGACGACCAGAGAATCTGCGCGCGCTGGTAGAGATTCATCAAATCAAAATCAGCGCGTAGACTCTTTAAATGTGATTCGAATACAAAATATTGACCATACGGGACCAGTCAATGTGGACGGTCCAGAAGATTCAAGTAACAGTTCTGCATCCAATGATGCTAAAGTAGACCGTTCCACGCAAGACACTGAAGATAGAACTACAATGGAACAAGAAATGTCTTCTCAGTACGACCAACCGTCCACGTCTGCAGGAAATTCTACAAATATTTATGACCAGGCTTTATTGTCGCCTTCTACTTCTCAGAGGTGGAGTAATCGTCTTGCAGTCCAAATCGCAGCAGCTAATAGAAATACTTCTGTAACTGCAAGGAACAGAAGGGATTTGTATATGGAAAGCAGAAGACTGAAAGCGTTACATAGAACGAATCCGATTGCTCATCCGCTTATTAAGAAGAGAATTTTACCCCCAGTCACTACTCATAGAATTCCGGCATTACGTTTGCCAAACACTTCGTTATTTTTTAATAAATACGCGCTGCCGAGCACCCAGCCGTCTCGTAGCACCGAATCTAGTGCAGCATCAACTAGCCAATCCGCAACTAATGAAAATGCTCAACCAGCGTCTTCAAGATTGCATCCCGATGTTATAGATGAGTTTGAACAAAGAATAAACTTAATTAGGCTAGCGCATATGCAAGCGGTACGATTACGGAATGCCGCAAGAAATAGGTTCAGGCGTCTTCAAACAATAAGATTGTATACTCCATCTTCTGTTCGCGAAATGTTTTCATTACAGCATCAAAACAATCCGGAGAATCAACAAGAAAATAGACCGGCAAGCCAAAATGAATCGGAACAGAGTAATAGCAATAGCCGAAGAGGATCATTTGGAACGTTCGACTTTCGGACTGGAGTGCTAATCAGAGATCGATCTTTCCCAAGGTCGTCTGACGAGGCACAATTCCATACTGTCTTCAACAATGTTGCTATGCCCCTGATGCATGTTAACGATTTGCCAACGAATGAAGTGGAAGGTCCTCAGCCACAGAGGCCGCCGAGAATACACGAATATTTACAACCGATAATACTAGCTCAGGTAACTATTACTATTTCTTATTCTGAATATTTGGAAGAAATGATTCAAATGGTATATTGAATAAAGATTGAAGGGAAGTAATGATGAAACGTTTGTGTGATATAGAACGCTATGGTGGTAGACGAAGATGGAAATGGGGACGGTGAGCTAGAACGTGGTAACAACGGAGGGGGCGGGGGTGCGGGCGGAGGAGATGCTGGCGGGACTGCCGGCCAGCGCAGGATGAACAGTATAGCCAATCTGCTCGATGCCGGCATCTTATCAGAGGGTCTGCCCGCGCCCTCGCACCGCATACAGGCTTGGGACTTCACTACTGGCGACACACCTGACATTTCTAATAGTACGTCAAATTATATTGTTATACTTTGCTTGACTTCAACGTATTAGGACATGGTTTTCCTCGCGATTAAGGATTCCTGCAGCGTAATACAGTATCATGGTACGGATCATTGTTTTATATCGTTTGTCGATAAATGATTGTAAATATCCACCGCAACACATCGGTAGCTCTTATCTCCAAGTGTAGATTGAATAGGATTTCATTAAGTTATTGTGCTTTCCATGTCAGATATTAATTTATTACAAATTATAAAAAATATTTTCTCATTTACGAAATCTTGCCGGCTAACATTTAGCAGATACCCGCTGAATCTGACTGCAGGTAAAACATTTCGCAGCTGATTCTAGGCGGGAGGTTATTTTTACAAAGAATAATTAAAGATTGAATTTATGGATGACATCCATGGTAAGTGGCGATGAATTCCAAGATGCTGAGCGCACTAATTTCGTAAGACTATTCACTCGGCTCTTGAAGAAACCCACATTATTCCTGGTCGAAACCATCTATGTCAATAAACCTTACTTCAATCCAGTAGTGTCTGGGCTAAACTCGTTAAATACCTACAAATGCAGAGACAAGAAAAATTGGTCTCATCCATTCAGCACCACCACCATTAGTGGAGGAGTTTAGCCTAGACTCCGTAGAAAATACAGTCCCTTACATTGCAAAATACGTGATTCAATTTTATGTAGGAAGACATTTTGTTATGTCATGGACGCCGGCAACTGAGTGTCAGGAAGTGTGTTTGTCCGAAAAATTTTTTTTATACATGACTGAACAAAAACGTAAGGCGTCGAAGCATATTCAAATACTCGTGCAATTTAAGTTTGGGTAACTATTTTTTTTCTATAAATTTATTTTAGTACCTACTATATAAGTTAACATTCTCCTAAAAAACATTCGACCGAGCCCAAATATACATGGATAATATATCATATTTTTTATTTAACTTCAATAAATTATCAGGCACGAAGAACGTGGTTGTCGCAAAATGCAGAATCCACAACGACGCCAGCATAGATATATCAAAAGACGGAAGAATTCTAGTCGCCCTACATCCAGTTCCGCGGTTGAGAACCAATAATCATTGGTTAGGTAAGTTACATCGTCTTGTGTCTATTTTTAGTTTCAAGTACCTATCTGGTCATGTCGCGGAGTATATCGGTAGATAGACATAATGCGTTTGGATGGAGTTACGCGGAAATTTTTTTTAAGACTTCATATTGGTAGTGAATATTTATGTATTGGTTTTTACAAAAGCTGTTTGATTAAACCAAAAATATTGAATTTTGTTAAATACTTAACTATTATTAATGAATATAATACTAAGTTTTATAGTAGTCCTCAGTATCATCAATACTGAGAAATGTTGATACCCAAAATACTAATTCAATATTACTGGATCATTAAGATGTTTAAAATTCGAATTTTAAATGTGGAACACAGAATTTGATATCCAAACAAGGACGGCCTCTATAGTATTCCATTTAATTATTCATCATTTTAATCCCCTTTGTGATAATTATTGAGGAAAATAATATGTTGATTTTTGCATTACGTTTCAAAATCTGGCTAAACAATACATAGTTCGGACTCTCGGCATATATCCTAACACGACTATGTTAGCATAAATTGGTAAAATGGTCCGTTCCTGCCTCCTCGATGAATTTTAGTAGTCTCCATAGAGCATTCTACGCCGCTAAATACTATCATAAGCTTTTAAGAATTTTGTTTTTTTGCGCGATTTCCCTTCTTCTTCTTTGTTCCCACAACGCGGGAAACTCCTGAAAATGACGTTGAATTAGAAATCATTCTCGCACTTATGTGTGTCGGCGATTGTAATTACACAATGTTACCACATACGTACAATTTTTAATGCTTGACTTTAGGCCAATATGTTATTTAAAAACGAACCGTCTTAACGTTATAAGTACATACTTACTTATATACTATGTACCCATAAGGGTACAAAGGTTTTCTTTTTACGCAATATGTATATAGATTATATGAATATATAGTTAATCTCTCAGCCATCAAGCATTTACTGGAATATAGGTAATATCAATATTTAGTTTGAACACAAAGCGTTTATCTATAAGTGGCGTTACATTGGAAATGTCATTCACATGTTAATTGTTGTTATTATCTAATTGGGTTTTATTGCGTTTTTATTGTCTATACAACACGATATAAGGCTGATTGAATTTTGAATGACTTCACAAAATAACATTACACATCTAAGATACCAGAATATTTGCATGTTATCGTGTATCGTGTCCTATTTATTCCAAAGCGCATCTTTTATATAATTTCCAATACTTTAGATTAGTATATTAAGGACGCTGTGGGAACCGCAATATGTTATTGCAATCAATAAAGGTTACAGTGTTATAAAAATTACCCTATCCTGTTATCGTAGGTACCTTCTCGCAGTCGTTAGATAAGATCATTAGTACTAACTCGTGGACGACCTAACTTCAGGTCAAAAGGTTATGTTGCTCGACTCGTTTCGTTCAACTATAACGATTGTTATCTGAAATACGTATTACCATCTGAAAACTCGCGTTCAGCAGGCAAGGTCACTACCACCGAATAGTTAACGACCTTTGGCTTGGAAATTTTATACGACGCTCGAATACCTTCGATGAACTTTAACGATTTTTATCTTAACTATCGCATGTACAATGCGACTTGTAACGGTTCTCGGTGTTTATGTTTTTTTTTCTACTTTAGGTCGTTGTGTTGTTTAGGAAAACACGATGATTGCAGAGAAACGTTAATAAGACTGAACGATAAATTATCCAAGTCAATAAGTGATGTACCTATTGAAACGTTCAAGTGACATGTGACGTACAGATTGTAGCTAAAGGATACTATATTATATGAGTATATGAACGACACGACCTTCTAGAAGTAATTGTATCGTATTCAGTAGCGCGTAGGTTAGGATATTAACCTGTAATCAAAAATTCATTTGATGATGATTAATGAATTGACGTGTATAGGGCTGTCAATGTTATCTAAATATCTGTGATTAAATCATTTTGATAATGAATTTGAATTGTTCTGGAAGGTGTGTGAAGTCTACCAATCCTTACTTCGCCAGCATGCTGGACTATTGCCTGTACCCCTTCCATTATTGAGGAGACCCGAGTCCAGCAGTGGGACAGTTTAGGTTATGATGATGATGAGTTTGAGTTCATAATGTGTGTGTTCTGAAGGTGTGTACTCGCTGGAGTGGTCTCGTCTTGGTCAATGTCTGCACACGGCGGCGTTGGAGCAGAGCGCGGTGTCCGTGGCGCTGTCGCCCACCGCGCGCCACCTGGCGGTCGGACTCGGCAGCCGCCGGTTCAGCTCCGCCCCTCACGCACCTCACGCGAGGAACGTGTTCGCGTTGCTCTATCGCCTAGATCCCGCAGGTATGATTTCGAATATTTTATTTTCCAATATAATAGCTACACCAATTTAATAACAGAGTTTTATAGCAGGAAAATACTCACTGGCGAATCGGATTTGCTTAAGACATTCTGCATACTGAGGTACAATGAAATCTTAAAAATCACATAAAAATATTTTTTATTAGTTCGAATGATTGAGGAAAGGCAAACATGGCCCATACAATATCGTAGTCCCCGGCGAAGAAAGCGCTAATGTGCTGTTACTAACTTTTTCAAATTATGTAATATTTGGAACCTACAACTTGTAATATATCTATACAGATTTTTCCTGGTGTATTTCGTTACTTTCGGAGTTACGATTCATGTTTATGTTTTTTAAGAAACGTTTTTTTCCACAGAATTATTCACATAAAATGTTTTTCCCTTTTTTCCTGAAACGTTTTGATTTCACAATTACCGCTTTATTCGTCGGGGGCATCGATATCAGAATAGTCTCCACTGCGCTCGCGGCTTTAGAATTGCAGAACGGAGAAAGCAATAATCGAAAATTGCCTTCAATTCATTACTGCCCATTGCAGGATACGTCTCTTTCCTTAAAACTAAGAATGTTAGGCTATACTCCACGTCGTTGCTCCAGCTGATTGATGGAGAGGTTATCAGTCAAGAAGTTTTCTTGCCGCCCAAAGGCCGACGACGGACAATGACTACTATCTAACGATAACAACCGGGGTCAACAGGCTTACTACAACTACGTATTGATCTCGTAAGAATCTCTTACGCCCCAGTGGGCCTTCAGACCTCAGTAGGTCTGTCGAGGTTTGACACCTTCCTGAGGACTACTAGGTTTGATTGTCTATGATGTTGCTGAGTGTCTTATAAACCATATGCCTTAGTGGTTCACTTAAGATGAAATTGTCAACACTTTTGTTATTATTTAAAAGGTTTTTTTTAACTTTATAGTTTGTTATTACTGGTTTGCGTCAAATCTTGCAAATTAAATTAGAAATACTTATTTTTATCCTATGTTCCATATTAGGGTACTCCTCAATGGTGAATAGCACAATTACCAATATTTTTTTTACTCGATAAAAGCGTTTTGAACTATCCTGTACTGTTACAGAAAACTCGAGCCGTACGGGTTTATCTCCGATCAAGGCGTTGGAGCAGAACTGGGAGCATGGATTCCGAAGTCTGAACTGCTTGCGCTGGGCTCCCCAGCCCGGCCAGGGCTTCGTGTACGCCAACAACACTGGTCAACTGTTAATAATGAGCTAAGTCGTACTTCACTCGATGAGTAATACTTGTAAAATTATGGCCAATATACTTGGAGCCGAGTAATTCAGTGTTCCGAATTGTCATATAAGATAAAATCGTGCAATTTTCTAATGAATTTGTAACTAACTAATGTCGTTTGGCGTATGTTTAGAAGTTGTGCATTTTTGTCGTGTTGCACGAGAACTAAGTAACACATTTCTATACTATGATGACCAAAGCTACGTCACTTTGGTGGGAATATCTCCACATTGTACATACGAAATAAGAAAATTGTAATACTGCCTACTTATCTAGTAATACGTTGACGTTAAAATGTTTTTTGCATTGGCTGTAATGTTGCTGCGATTTTTATATCGTTTATTAAATTTGTAATTCAACATACTGATCTCCTTATTTTAACAGTAAATTTAATCTTCGTAAAATACTTCTGTACTAGTTATTTAACTAAATTAATGATTCGCATCGCAGTAGGGTAAGTTGAGACAGGACGGAACTTAACACTGCCTTGATGCTCATGTAGTGTATATGTAGCGTGTCGTCCCCGTATTTATATATCGCGTCATTAAACAAATCTTGCACAAACACTTATATCACATAATTCATCGCTTATTTAGGGTGGATTTGGCCAACGTTTATCACGCGATTACAACGTTTTATTTGATTATCATATTCTTTGGTTGACATTATATTCACGTAAAATTAAATACAAAGAACATCTAAGTTGTATTTTTTATTTAACTGACATTCTCGCTGACGTTCGTCAACTACTTGACGTATTTTATTTGATATAAATGTGTTGTTGAATCCGCCCTTAAAGCACTCCGACGACGTCATCTTAAGTCTTTATAATAATATCGATGTCGATAAGTCACGTTGCAATGATTTAAAACGCACATATTTCATATTGAGTTGTACTGATAATTATGTTATGTGGGTGTTGAGTACAGGTACAATATGGTAATTGACCGGGTACTATTTACAAGGCCATAATTAGATATGTAAGTGCCGCGCCCCACAATTGACACTTCAGTTAATGAATGACTTAAATATCCTTGAAATAACACTTAATATTTTTTTTTTTTGTAAAGTAGTAATGAATTATCGATACTGACATGTCAGCTCGCAGTAATTTCTATTCTTCTTGAAACTTGTTATTAATGTATTCTTTGTTTATTGTTCTTCCATGAGTTAAGATGTAATATATAGTGGTTAGTGTCCTATTTATAGATATCAAATCGGAGTCTCCAAATTTGATGAATTGAACCGGTACAATGTAAAACCAAGTTTGACTATTATTTATGTAGAATTTATTATAGGATTCATTTTATTATTAAGCCGAAAGAAAATTATATCCAATTCTGTAACACTGCCGGTAACATAGTTTGTGAAATAATCATGTCAAAACATTATCGTGCATGTTTGAGCTTTGACCGCTTCATATTATTACCAGTATGTGATTTCTATTTTGGAGTTACGATGTAAAGAAAATTGCTGTATGTAGAAATATTAAAGAATCTGCTACCCAATAAAATATGACTAATATTTACCTTAGACTGTCTTTTATTATCAACAACCGATCGTTTCCTATACATTATTCTACGTGACGAATGTGTTATAAATAATGTTATAAAAAATATGTATCATAGCATTGTGTTACACATGTTGCTAACGATTTGACTAGATCCTAATAGAAGTGAAAGTTATAACTTGATAAGCTTTATTTGTGTATTTACTTTAATAAATTTACCATCTTCAAGATATTTTGAAAATCATAAACGAAAAATTTCTTTTTGACCTTCAATTTTCTTTCAATAGATATTTACATCATACAAATTTTTTCATTAACTGTTTTTTTATTAAGTTGGTTGTATATCATTATTTTAAAATATTCTGATCATATGATAGTTTCTTTTCTAAAACTAATTAAATAAATCCAAGATGCATTCCTAAAGGATTGCAATTTCTATTTAATTTTATTTTATAACAATAGCAATATTAAGTTTGATCCTTTTATGAACTTCATCACAACCTGAATATTATCCTCCTGATTAAAAATAGTTTTCCTTGTATGAAAATAATTCGCCAATTAATTCAGTGGATAAACACTTACTGAGTATTAACCAATACTCAGTAACTGACCCCTCCCCAGTATGTAACTGACCCCTCAATGAGACTCCACAAGGTATGGCTATTATTACTGAAAAGGACTAGAGTATATATACTTTATGAAACAGTTCCAGTGTGAAGTGATCAATCTAAGTATTAGAAGTTATGTTATTGCCAATGCTTGCAGCAAGAATTAGCGACTGTTATGTAATGGATAAAAATCTTTAGCTTTACGTGCCCTCCTAAGTATGAAAGCGCTCAAGAATTTTTTGCCATACATGTATTAGGTAAATTCGGTGTAGAAATTCTATTTAACATTTGATTGAGTTTTCATTGACTAGGGTCTAGTTCAGTATCGACTTTCACACCTACTTACAACTTATGATGCAATAAAATAAAATAATCATATAAATAGCTTACTTTATTCAGTTTCCATAAAAATGTAATTGCATTAAATGATGATAAAATAAAAACAATATCATTTTAAAAGTGTCTCAAGTATTTTTATAATCTGGATACATGACATGACAAAATATTTGTAAAATAAATTACACAATGAAACATCTGGTACATTACTAAGCAAATAGCAACTAAAACGTTTCATTGAATAGTAACAATAATAATATAATTTATGTAATAAACACCTACATTGAGACATACCGCGTTTAACAATCTATAAATACGACGCAAGGGGAAAATTAAAAAAAAACGTAAAATTTCGATTTACAAATCTCGTGTATATCCCAAACACCTATCCTTTTAGTCCAAATTAAACTAAACTCATTGTGATTTACAATAATCGCTAATTCACTTGTGACTTAGGAACTGTCACTAAACATGTCATAAGAATTAAAATGGTTCTGCACAACTTACAAAAGAATATGTGAAACCATTAAAATAAATCTAATCCTACAAATTTTATTAAAAATGTTAATTTGCTCGTAGCACAAATATACTTTATTTCCTGACTCATCACAGACCGAATGTAAAATCCATTAGAATTCCAACGTTTATTACCGTGCCTAGCGTTACCGCTGCACTGACAACACCCTCCGGTGACTTAGAAGCGCTTTAAATATAATAGCATCTATATCTAACTTCTTTCTGTGGTGGAAGTGGCGATTAATAAAATGCAATAAACGTTAGTGTTCTAAGGGTTTCAGCTCTTTGATTTGCTTTATAAGGTAAGCTTTCTCATCGTTGAATTGCTCGTCTGCCGAACGATCCGTGTGGAACTTCGTAAGGAAATCTACCAACTTGTCTTGATTCCTTAAGAGGATGTCCAAAATTGGTTTTGGTTTATTCGGATTTGCTACAAACACCTGCAAATCAACGGGTAAGTTAACAAATCATCAAAACATCTCTTACACGTAAGTAAACATTATATACCTAAATACGTTTAAAAGTCAGAAATCGTTAAAACTGACGATTTATCTGCAGCTAACTATTAATACACTAAATGTAAGTGTCCCACTGTGATCACAAGGCTGCCGCGCCGTTAACACTTTATTACTACTGCATTATTATTACTGCATAGGTAAGATATATTTTTATTAAATAAATATATTTTTTTATTAAGTGCAGATTTTTCTATAATTTTATAACACCCAGCATCACGAACCGTGTATTTTAAAGGCAGTAGTCTGCCTTGAAATGTCTCGAATTGGATAAACTCAGTTCCCTTTTTTAGGGTAACTCACCTTTTATCATACCATAATTGCAAACTTGATAAGAAAAATAATAATCCATAGAATAAATAATACAAAAACTACCAATGACTCTCATTTTTATTATATCCTGCTTTCAGCCTAATAATTTTATACTCAAAAACACTCAAAATCCTACAAAATCTGACAATGTTGGAAGCACTATACCTATTCAACATGAATTTAAACTGGAAGCTGCTTGATAATACTATTGTCACCTAAACAATTAATAACGAAATATATATTATGTTTATAAGAAATAGCATGATTGTGATGTGATAGCAGTACCAAGTAACAAAAATTGGATTATAATATTATTGTATGTGTATAGACATACCTTAAAAACATGGAAAGCTTCAAACTGGATATTGCGGGATTTCTCTTTAAGCATATTCATCATAAGCTTAAGGTTGTCGGGGTTTGTGATATAGCGTGTCATTATGGAGAAGTTATGCCGATCTAACAACAGCTCCCCAAGCAACTTGAGGCTCTGCCGTCGGGTGACATAATTCTCTGAATTCAATAACCGTTGATAATGACTAAACACCTTATCATAGTTAGCTTCTAAAAACTCGGCACACACTATTTTGTGTCTTGTAAGTAACTCCTGAAAAGAAATCAAGTGGTTTGTTTCTCAGATACTATAACTCACTCACTAATTTAAAAACTATTATTCTGACCCAGTTACCAATAGATAGCAACCATAACAAAACTGTCATGGGAAGAAAATCAATATATAACACATTTTATTGGAGTGTGTGTACTTATTATATAAATCTATTAAAATACAGACTGTCTATGATGACATTATTGTTGACTATAATTATGAAAAATTCTTCATCATTCTTCTAGACAACTGACCAATATTAGTTTCCATGTGATTTCTGTTTAATTGTATATATTTCACATTACATTTCGTAAAAAAAATTTCATATTGTATGACTATATTAATGACTAATCCAATAAGTGGAAGTATTTTTTTATATACCATATTAAGAGATACCCATTAACTTAAATACTTTTCTAGTTCATTCCAATTGATTCAAATAAAAAAAAATTGTAACTAACCTTAAAAGTAGAGAAGGCATCCGAGGCGATATCAAAAGTTGACACTTCAACATAACGGAAGAAATTGTAAAAATCATCTGAATATAACATTATTTTTGCTAAAGCCTCATATCTAGCGCATTCCCTCAACATAGTGCCACAGTTTGATGCAATTTCCTGATGTTCATATCTGTAATTGATCATTAACATTGTATTATTTCAACAACTTGATAACAACTTATAACCAAATATTTTTTTATTGTGTCTCTGCACTGCTTGTACAAAATCTTCATACATTTTAGTCTAGAGTATGTTTTGAATTATGAGAAGTAACATAAATAATATAAAAAGGGAATGGCATGCAAATAGACAATTCAGTCCCAATATGGTAATGTAATACAGTAATTAACAATCTATATTTACCCAGACATCAAGGTGAACAATATCTCCGGCTTGGTACATATGTACTCAACTGTTGGGGACCTGGTGCCAATTTGACGCCTCAACACATTATTGAACACCTGAGCCACATCTTTCTTTCCTTCAAAATCGATGCGATTTAAATTCTATATCAGAAACAAAAACCAAAATAAATCGATTTGCGATTTTAGTTTATAATAGAAACAAGAACACAAGTATACAATGTCCAACCTGAATAAGAAGGAGTAGTAGGTTTGTGTTGTACAGTTCTTGTGCTAGCTGAGCGACTATAATATCAGTTTGTGGTTCCGCATCGGATGTTCCGTAAA
Source organism: Calpodes ethlius (assembly GCA_018251375.1). Classification (NCBI taxonomy): domain Eukaryota; kingdom Metazoa; phylum Arthropoda; class Insecta; order Lepidoptera; family Hesperiidae; genus Calpodes; species Calpodes ethlius. The sequence goes on from DWPA01000512.1 coordinate 11,776, forward strand.
GCATATTTTTAATCAACACCTGTTACAGACAACATGACATTAAGATTAATGTTAGCATTATGGATAACTCACATATTCACAGATCACTCACCAAGTTCTTGCTCACGTCCTCTTGAGCTTTTTCAGCCTTCTTATCGCCCCTTTCTAACGCCGTGACCGCATCTTTCAACGATCTGACAAGCTCCGCTGGGCTCTTTTGAGACTTACCAAAAAGAGGCATAGTATTTCGATAATTTTACCCAAGTGATTCGAGCAATCCGTCTACATAAGATTGTACCTGGAATCAAGAACTCAATACAAAAACAAAAATGCTTTGTACTTGCACTTGAATATTCACTAGAATGCAAGAGGAGCAATAAAAAGAAAATTTGACGAAGTTATAAATTGTTGGCCAACCTTCCGAGTGCCGATATGTCACTGATTGCTAATTATTTAACATGCGCTAATAGATTCTTTACTAAATGTTACAAATAAAATGGATTTCACTCACTTTCTGAATAATACAATTTATGTAAAGTACACAGTACGGTACAGACAGACAGACCACAGCCAGACGAACGAAACGAACAGCTGTGATGTCAATATAAATGTTGCCATCCGAAAAGACCACAGAGTACATTTTCATAGAAATAATAATCATATAATATGCCAAACAGGGATAAAGTTTTCACTCCTTCGCCATACTTTTGAAGTGAAATTAGGTTTGTGGTAAAAGTGAAAATATGTGAAAAACCGTCTATTGCCTGTAGTGGAAATGTGAAGTAATGAAAGCCAGAAATGCTTTTAAATTTAAGTACAAAAAATTAAAGTATATTTATAATACTTTAGTGAAATCCGGTTACCAGGATACCTATTTACTTAAAAAAATTAATTGTGTAATTTTCCCAGTGAAAAAGACCGGTATGTTTTATCAACCCTCGTATATGTAATTTATTACAAAACCAGTTTATTATATATTATTCATAAAAAATTTAAGTACGACAAGGTTAATTTGATCATCAGACATTAGGAAAACTTATAGATCGTGACGGTAGAGAACGGTCTAAAGCAGTACCTATATGATATAGCTATCGCCTCTGATGCAGTTCGGCCTTTCTCTTTATCTTTAATGGTTCACAAATAGATAATGGTTACACACGGTTAAACTAAACTATTTTGATTTGGACAAAAGGCCCTTTAGCTGCTCTGGTCATATAGTAAGTAAAGAATTTGTATTATTTTTTATTTTGAGTAATAGTAATAGTTCAACTGAGAAAACAAAATAAGTTGGTTCTAGGTTCAATGATGCAAATGCTTTTAACGTTTATAGGTTTATAAATTTGCTTCCATATTGCCAGTCAATCAAAAAAATCGATCAGTTAATCTTCTAAATCGGGAGATTATAGGTTAGTGTTGTAGCATGTATTCAACACACATATTTAAAATTAATTGTACCAATGGATAGCTAAAAAATCAAAGAATTCTGTGAATCAAGTCAGGATTGTAAGGCTCATGTCGCTTCAATAAATTAGAACGGTTTCATTTGATGATAACGCGTCAATATTCGATATATTATTAACAACATCAATTAAATATGTTTACAAAATATTTTAATAAAGAATTAATAATTATTACATAATTAAAACAATAATGTCTACCTAGTTTCTGTATATATAATTCATTTGATAAATGATTTAATAATTTTACTCTTTTGTGACTTTAAATGTGTGTAGACTGTGGCTATTTTGTGACTGGCCTTTGCTGACGGTTTGACGTTTCCGATGTATTGTTTGGTTTGACAGATAAAATAGGTTATATTAGGCTTGAGCAGGCTATGAATCGTGCCGTGGAGTCCGTCAACTGACGCGGCATTTAATAATAGTAATCTTTGAATGCGGCTGACGCGTTCGCTTCATAGGACGATAATTTTGAATTAATTAACCTACTGAATACTTGCTAGCTATTTTATTAATTATCATGGCAGAAGCTTCTAGTGAAAAACTTTCAAAGAAGTGAGTATTGTGTGATATAACCACATTTAATATGATTCTTTCACGAGCCTTGTTTTTTACACCTGGTGCTGTTACCAAAAATATTCGTTATTGCTACCGAATCCAAAATGTTTCGTCAGCAGTGAGTAAACGGTTCGTTTCTTTTCTATTACAATTTTTAAGTGCGCGGAGTTCTCTATTGTAGGTTCTATATTTATTTTTAGTGAACTGAAACGACGACTGAAAGCTGAACAAAAACTTAAAGAAAAAGTTGATAAGGCGGCGCAGCAACCAGTGGCAGTAGTCGAAAAAAAATCTTCTAAGGCTGAAGAAGAAATCAGTCCAAATGAATACTACAAGTTGCGCACTGCAGCGATCGCCGCTCTTAAAACTGGATCTAAAGATGAACATCCGTACCCTCACAAGTTTACAGTCACGATTTCTTTGGAGGATTTCATAGAAAAGTACAATAACCTGAACAGTGGGGAAGTGTTAGAGAATATCACTGTGTCTCTCGCTGGCAGAGTTCATTCTATTAGAGAGTCTGGGGCTAAATTAATATTTTACGATTTAAGAGCGGAAGGTGTTAAAATCCAGGTAAAATTAATATATACCAACTAGCGCCTGTAACTTCATTCACAGAAACATATTTTGTATACTCATACAAACTTTTATTACAAATTATATACTTCAAGCCAAGAGTATTAATAATTGTGAATGGTTATACATAATAACCGTTTTAGCTGGTTGTAATATCTAATGATTTATGATAGACTTAGAAATTATTATTACAATATGATATTTTCATTGTTATCTGCATCTCAAACCATTCTGTGGCACGCAGTACAGCTTGTGTTGATTTAATTAATTGTAATGAGAATGATTTGCTCTTAATATGAGCATTTCATAAACAATCATGTATATGCATATTCTTTAGTTGTAAGTTACTAAAATCAATTATATTTTGCTATTGCATCATCATTTCATTCATCAAGAGTCCACACTTTTAATCATTAAGTAGATACTTATTCTGACATAGTTATGTGATAGTGTAACTGGAATTTCCACTTGAATATTACCTACTACTATTATTATATATTACCAACCTTCCTTCCTATATGATGTGGGTGCTATTGTCTTTCATTGGATTCTAGTGAATGCAAATAATTATTAGATAACAAAATAGGTTTTGTTTCTATTTCTGTATGCTTTATATATTGGATTATAAGTTTATAATTTCCTCATGACCAAGGACAATATGACTTTTTTAAATCTAGAATTGTCAGCATTGGATGCTGAAGTAGGTGAAGTTAAAACCTAATACTCCGTATGATGATCTTTGCTGTTGGATATGGGAAAATGCAAAATTGAAAAAAAATATATATATTATTAATCTTATGTGCAATATTTTAGGTGATGGCGAATGCTAAAATGTATGACACAGAGGAGTCATTTGCAACTGATACTGATAAATTGAGACGAGGAGATATTATAGGCTGTGTGGGACACCCAGGAAAGACAAAGAAGGGTGAATTGTCCATTGTACCAAAAACCATTAAATTACTATCACCCTGCCTCCATATGCTGCCACATCTACACTTCGGCCTTAAAGATAAGGAAACTAGGTTTAGAAAGAGATACTTGGATTTAATTTTGAATGACAAAGTATGAATTACATACATTATTATTCATAATGTATCGCTTTGTACTATAATGTGCACTAACATTTTTTTTTATTTTAATATAGGTAAGGCAAATATTTTACACAAGGGCCAAAATCATAGCATATATCAGAAGGTATTTAGATAACATGGGGTTCTTGGAAATAGAAACGCCAATGATGAACATGATCCCAGGTGGAGCCACTGCCAAACCATTTGTGACCCATCACAACGAGTTGAACATGGATCTGTATATGAGAATAGCTCCTGAGCTCTACCATAAAATGTTAGTTGTCGGAGGATTGGACCGTGTGTATGAAATTGGACGACAATTCAGGAATGAAGGCATTGATTTAACCCACAACCCTGAATTTACAACATGTGAATTCTATATGGCATATGCTGATTACAATGATTTAATAAGTATGACGGAAACTATGATATCTGGAATGGTTAAAAGTATTCACGGCACTTACAAGGTAATATTTGTTATTGTGCACATTGCCATGTGTTCAAACATATTTACTTTATTAATAATAGGTTGATTGTAAGAGATTGCTAATCGTGTAATAAGACTGCCTGCTGTTGTCAGTATTTTGTAATTAAATTATTTTATGGCTAAATATTGTTTTAAATTAAGTATTTATATGTATAAATATATACATAAAATATATTTTTAATGGATTTGGTACTGAATATTGAGTAAGTATGTAGAATAATATGATAATTAACTGAATTTCAGATAAAGTACCACCCAGAGGGCCCTGATGGTGAAGAAGTGGAAATAGATTTTACACCACCCTTTGCCCGAGTGCCCATGATCGCCACCCTTGAAAAAGTATTAAACACTAAATTACCACCTGCTGATCAATTGGACACTGCAGAAGCAAATGCTCTACTAAGTCAGCTTTGTGAAAAACATAACGTGAGTCCAGTAAAAAAACACAATTTACAATATTTATATTATTATAATACATTTATTATTGACATGTATAAGTTTTATAATTATAAATCAAACAAGATAAAAGTTAATTATGTACGTACTTAGTGATTATAATTTATCAAGAAGTACTCCATTACCATTCTAATTATACGGAAGAGCATTTATATTGGTTTGTAAGAGATTTTATATTGGTTTGTAAGCCACGAGTTTGAACCCTAGGTCACAAGAAAATATAAAAGACAGTGAAGAATCTTACTTTTTAGGTTGAATGTCCTGCACCGCGTACTACTGCCCGCCTATTAGATAAACTCGTAGGTGAATTCCTTGAAGAAAAATGCATCAACCCTACATTCATTCTGGATCACCCACAGATAATGAGTCCTCTATCTAAATATCACCGAGATATACCGGGACTTACAGAGAGGTAAGCGACAAAATAGGTAATGTTTGATTGACCGTGCGATGTTTTTATATCAATTATAACGTATTTTTCATAATTGAGCTTACAAACAGATTGTACTGAGGTATCCTGCGCTATTGAAAGCAAACTTAAATTATTCGCCGATATCGGATAGATAAGTTACCTCCATAAAACCAATTAAATTGGAAATAAAATATTTTTCTGCGAACTAGGGTTGTCAACTGTATTAAAGGAACTTAAATGCATAAATTGTAAAATGTGAAAGCATTTTTTATTTATTTAATTACATAATATAAAAATATCGGAGATGTAATTGAGTCTCGGGAGGTCTGGAGGTCTCTACCTTAAACATTATTTGCGCGGAGTTTCCCGAGAATTCTGGGAGAGATGGCAACCCTAACACATAAAAAAATCATACATTTATCTTTAGAATTCAATGAGAACTGTTGTTATTAAAATAAAATCGGACTGAAATTTGTACAAAAAATTTTGCACTATGATATTAGTTTGCATGTGCATCCATGATAAAAAAGGTGACAAGTTGAAGTGATAATATATACATTTTTGAATATTGTATGTTGATAGCAATAAATTGTTTATATAACAATATACAATAATATATATCATATCATCAAGTGAATTTGTAATCACGAATGTACCTAAATTTTTCCAGGTTTGAACTCTTTGTCATGAAAAAAGAAATATGCAACGCGTACACGGAGTTAAATGATCCAGCAACGCAACGAGAGAGATTTGAACAGCAGGCAAAAGATCGTGCGGCTGGTGACGACGAGACTCCACCCACTGATGAAGCCTTCTGTACCGCTCTGGAGTATGGACTGCCTCCAACCGGTGGATGGGGACTTGGTGTGGATCGAGTCACTATGTTCCTCACAGACTCCAATAATATAAAGGTAAAAAAGTTTAGATTTACATTGTAACATTTGGTGGTTTGTTACAGTCAAAACTTGGTAGCTGAGTTAGAACTACTTCCTCTTTGACACACCGATTTAGTTCCGATAACAGTGCATTTTTTTGATAAATGTGACCTGATAATTCACTTGGGGTTAATTCCAAACAGCACAGTTACTTGTAATAGTCATTTTTATGCAGTATAAAAAGCAGACTGTAAAAATATTACTAAAATTGTAAATGCAACACAAAAATTGATTCAGTCTATTTTAGCACAGTGGCAGAGCCACATGGGTAGAATGCACTATCACCACACAGGAGCATTGTTGGGCTTACAACTGGGTAGGACAGAAAATAACAACCTATAACAGCTATCGCTGTTATTCCTCAGGGTGCACTGAGCAATTCTATTTCTCGTTAATATGTTGTGTGTTCACAGAATAACTTCATAAAAAATGTACCATATAGATTATATTCAATATTGTTTATCAATCCTAGTAGGATTGGTATTAATATTGTTTTTAGGAGTAAAACATTTTGATAGATACAAATTTAAAAATGATTTCCCATTACATATTTACAGATGAGATATATTTTCACCATCTCATCTGTGGTTTAATACTTACATTTATAATATATTGTCAAAGTAAGTCTATATTAGAGTATAAAGTTACTGAAAGGTGGGTAAAGTGAATTGCCTTCAAAACTATTTTAAAAGAAAATGTTTATGAATGTGTTTTTCATTTCAGGAAGTATTATTATTCCCGGCAATGAAGCCTGACGACCCCAACAAGCATGCCACTGAGGAAGGCAAGACCGCAGAGTCTACATCCAATATTAATGGAGAATAGCATTTTTGTATTATAAAACAGTTTACTTAACCTACAAAAGTTTTAAACAGTGAATTTATTTATTACTAACTGTGTTTTCAAATAAATTATGTATAAGAAAGCTTTGATTTTTAATAAAACTCAACTTTGTGTAAAGGCTCAATTTATTGAGAATATACAAAATGTACAAGTATATAGAAAAACTAACTATGCAATAGTATTGCTTATTTTACCAGTATACATTGACTGATTGATAGGGCCCAGAATAATATATAATACTTGTTTTCTACAAAATCATGGTTATTGGAATAAGAAACCATAATTATTATTTTCCACATTTCATTTAAGCCCTTGTATTTTTGAAATGGAATAGCTTTTGTCCATATTAAAATTAAATTGCTTGCATTGCATTTTGATCAGAAAAAAATTTCATTTAGAAAATAAAAGGGCAACTATGTAATGGCAAAGATACTTAAATAAAACAGAATCTTAATTAAAATTGATAAGTTAATTATAAAGAAAAAAAGAAATTCAGAAATGAATTTTTTCATTCATATTTAATTTTGAAAATTCCAATGCATATTTATCTGGGCCCTACTCATCAAGTAATCGTAATGTTTTATGGCAGTATGAGCTGTAATTAAGTAATCATTGAAATAACAACCTACATAGTTATAAAATTTATAACAAAAAACCATTTATAATACAATATCTACATTCTAATTATTGTTCTTATGTCTTATGGCAAAATAAATCTTTTAAATGGCTCTTAGTTTATCTCAATTGCCATAATGCTATCACCAGTTATTTTCAAGACTGAATAAATATTTCTTGAAATTAATTATTGATCTAAGATAACTTATACATGAAACTAGTGATATCTTTTATGTACTACTGACTACTCAATAAATCAGCTAGTGTTTCGTTAACAAAAAACATTAAACATAGAAATTATAATAATTTAAATTTGGAGAAAAAACTAGTTGTATATCTTCAGTATATAAGAAGTAATTTATACTCATTCTTTTACTTTTTGATCAGACTAAACAGTTAATAATAGTTATGAATAGAAGCAACTATTGTTTAGAACCCAAAAATAAAGCCAGCCTAAAATATCCATTTCCTTTATCAAAGCAGAGTTTTTAAAGTTTAGAGTCGACAAATAAACAAATGGACCTTTTCATTGTAAGCATTTATCTCTAAAGATGTCAATAACACGAAAGGCATAACCATTTTTTTGGAAGCCAAAAAGGAAATGAAGCCTTGCATTGTGTTAATCTTGTAACTCCTGAGTGGAATTAAAATGTTCACCTAAACTATACATATGTCTATGATAAGTAATTATTAAAGAAGGTCCCTCATATTCCACCCCCTGTTCAATAGAATCGGGGCCAGTGGCTTGGATAACACTAATGGGACATTGCAAATAGTTTGATAATGCCCTAATTTCTAATTGACCTCCCCAAGTCTTGGTGGTAGCTATCTTGTCACAATAGTCCTCGAACTCTGCTTCTGAGAGCATTTCAAAAGTATCAGGATTACTTAAAAAGGGAAAATATTCTTCCTTATTGTTTCTTATATATGTGGCTATATTTGCTCTAAGCTCATCTACTGACACTGTTTTTTTTCTCTTTTGCAACAACTGGTGAGCTACAGCATTATACAGGCAGTCACCATCTGAGGGGATTGAGTACATTTGTATTTGCTTTTCTTTTAATTTTGATGTAATTGCCTGGAGTTCTATATGTCTCGGACCTAACAGATTTTCTCTTTCCTGTAGTTTAATTTCTATCTCCCTATCTTTTTCTTGTTGCTCCTTCTTAGCTCTACGTTTTTGGGCTTTGGAAATCTTTTCTACACTTTTAATGGATTCTTGTTCACCATTTGTAGGAATGTCATCTTCTACAAAACAAATTCTATCAAAAGAATCTATTTCTTTTTCGTGTCTTTCCTTCTGTTCTGATTCTAACCTACTGATTTCTGCAACCAGTTCTTTCTTCTTCGTTTTATCATTTTTTGCCGCCTTCTTCAGGGCTTGTATCTGAGCTTGAAGTTCCTTCTTCTCTTTTCGGTGTTTATTTTCTAACTCATTACGATCTGCACTATTTTCATTCATTGTGTTTATGAAATAATTGTTTGTTTGAAATAAATTTTTCTTCATAAAATTCTACACTACAATACAGCCACAGACTACTAGGGAGATAGAATTACTCATAATTAAAATATCTAGTCAGAAACAACAGATAAGGTAGAGAATGGAACTAAGATCTCTGACATAAATATCAAAAGGTTTTAGTATAATAATTAATAATGTAAAAGTATAATAGTTTTCTATACTACCATAAATATCAAATTTATTATTGACATACTAATTGACAAAATATGCACAAGTGATAATGAAATATGAAATAACGTAATAATTATACCTTTTTTAATTGACATGCAACTTCTACATCATTTTAAATGCAGTGGAATGCTTTTGAATGATTATTGAAAAAAAAGATTGTGAAGAAAATTTGCAAATTATGTGCACTTATTTTATAATAAGCTACGTGAGTAACTAATAATGCACTTTAATGGAACATTTAGTTCATTTAGTATTGCGGAAGAGCTAACTACATTCACCTTATTAGAAATATTAATACCTTTACGGATAATATATACTTCCACCACTTAAAAAAACTAATTTACTAATGTTTTTTTTGGTAAAAATTATTTGTATTCGCGTTGTAAATTTTTATGTATATTAAAAATTGTCAAAATTTTAATATGAGAGTTATAAAGAAAAAATGGGGTAAGGTTATGTGTGGTTATCAGTCATCAAAAATCGTTTTAATACCTTGAATTATAATATGAGTTCGTGGATTTAAATCGTGTTTTATGTCGTGATCTAAAGCGTAGTGTTTATACAGTCTGTGGTGGTTTGGGATAACTGACTAACTGTCAAAAAGACAAGCAGACAGAAAGCAAGCCATTTTTTTGTTTGAATTGAAATGAAAGAAGAAAGAAACTGATACTTGTATCTGAAATCATATCAGTGATATTTTGAATATAATTTTATGATATATAGAAATTAGAAAATATGAATCCGTGTTCAGTGGCAGCTCCGCAACAAGATATTGAAGGTGACGGAAGATGGAACAGTATTGTAAGTTTCGGTTCGGTTACTTTGCTTCATTCACTATATCAATTTTATACAACCAACGTGGATCATTTATTTCGATGTAGTTACTTGCAAACCTATAATTGATTGGTCAATTAAGTATGCGTGGACCTATCTTCGTGTTGCCATTGTTGAATAGAAATACCAGTTTGAGATTGATTGAAGCCCTTTTAAAATTCCAGCATAACAGATTCCTCTCTGATGCGAAAGGAAAAGATGGGGATGTTATATTTATAGGTGATTCTATATTGCAAGCATTAGAACACACAGAAGTATGGAATCAATGGTTTGCTCCACTTCACTGCCTTAATTTTAGTATACACAGGGATCAAACACAGAATGTCCTTTGGAGGATCCAGAATGGAGAACTGGATCATGTAGATCCTAAGGTATGGTGGTTTAAATATTTTATAGTTGTTACTTTCTTTATTGCACAAATATATATCAAACACATGATTTACACAATTTTTATAGTCATTCTGCAAGGTTTAATTTATGCATTCAGTTAGTATGAATATAATTTCTACAGTTAGAAGTGAAACTATACAATTGATATCATTATAATCATGTAATTTAATTTAAGTGATTTTTAAAAAAACATTAATTATATAAACATATTCCAAGACATGTAATCCAAGAAAGAGTTTGTAAAGATTTAGGAAGTGCATGTAAATAAAATAACTATGCATTTTAAGTTGTAAAATTATAATAAACACTATAAGGTAGTAACGTGGTTTATACTGCATGCACTCACATGAAAATAATTATCACAGAATATCAGTGTTGTGGGTCCCCACAATATTCACTGAGTGCATTGAGTTTCCTCAATGCTCATTGTATCATATTTGAAGTTTCACTGCTTGCGTATACTTACTTGAGTATAGTGTAAGCTATATTTTTTTTTCCATATTGTAAAATATTTAAATAAATTATTTGATTGAGATATAATGGGAAGAGGTTTCGTAAATCTTAGTTGACATTATAATTTGCAGGTGATAGTTTTACATGTTGGGACGAACAATGTTGAACACTCCGCTGAACAGGTCTCTGAAGGAATCTTAGAAATTGTTAGAACTATCAGAGAAAAGCATCCGGGTGTCTATATAGTATTACCTGTAAGTACTTATTTCTTATGTAAATAGCCTACAATTGAGATATGGCTAGAGTACTTATCAAAGGTGATATGGAATCAATGTGTTTGTCTGAAATTGTAATTGATACATTCAACATGAATTTATATGGCTGGTATAGTAAAATATTGCCTATTTTCTGCATCACTTAATGACTTTTGTGGCGAAATAGTTGGTATACCAGACGTCCATTGACAAGTTCCACGGATAAATTTTCAGTGAGGCAGAGATTTGAATGATGAGTTTAAAGTTCTGTTCTCAATCAGGGTGTGAATGTGTTTGTGTTTTTGTGTGTTATGCATAAAAACCCCAACATGGAGTTATTGTGTGGGCCCCTAGCCTATAGGTTTCATGCATTTGTATATAGTAAAAGAAAATAATTATTTTCAGAGTCTTCTGCCTCGTGGTCAACATCCAAATTCGTTAAGAGATAAAAATGCTAAAATAAATCAGTTATTACGTGAGAAAGTTGTGAATATGAATAAAGTTGAGATGGTACCGATAGACAAAGGGATTATTCAAAATGATGGCTCCATCAGCCACCATGACTTACATGACTATCTAATACCAACTAATGCTGCATGTCGTAAGGCTTTTGAGCCTATTTATGATCTGCTGCAACAGATTCTGTCTGAAGGTGAGCCTGAAAAAGATTTAACACCCTCCGAATAACGAAAGGATCATTGAAGAAACAAATATGGCTTTCATTGCGCAGCAAGCTCATTGTGATTAAATAATAGTACTTACATTTAGCTTTTTTATCCTAGGCTTAAGTATCTGATCTAATATTTTATAATGTTCTTTGTTCAACTTTTACATTCCAAATTTAATTAATTTTTAAGGATTGGTTGTGTTTGATGTCGTAAGGCAAGTATATTTATTTATATTGTATGCAAGTGAACGCATTTACCATTAATACTTAGATATTTTATTTTTATATATCATAATATAAATTTATTCCGAAAACAATGTTTAATGTTCGTAAACATTACATTTAAGTTGTTTTGAATTCATTGAACATGATACATTTCATAATGCATGGTGTGGGTGACTGACAATAGATCAATTAACTATTCAGTGCAGTCTGTTGAGTTTTTGATATGAATTAAATATAATATGACTTTATGCAAGTTTTATAAAAATCTGTTTTATAAATATTCTAATTAGATAATGAATGTTGATTTGTGATTAGGAACTTATGTTATTAATCCAATTTATTAGACAGAAAGTATATGGATTTTTTATTTACATTTAAGTGGAGAATATTGTTTATAGTAGTAGTTATATTATTTGGTGTATGTAAATTATTTAATGTCATCTTTGCCATGTTATTAAAATGATCAAAGCATAATTGGTATGTTACCCACACCTTTGTTTATGAAATGCTCTTAAAATTGTTGAATCTCCTTATTTCCATAATAGAATAACATTAACATTCAATTTGAATTTTTTATTTGCTCAATTTTTTCTATAAATTTTTTAAGTTCATTATTTTTTGCTACACTTTTTTGTTTACTTCT
>DWPA01000513.1:0-24323 GCA_018251375.1 Calpodes ethlius
GAGCTCTATGCTGATTGTTCAGGGTGTAATTTTGCAGTTGTATCGATGTTTATGGCAAGGATGTTGCTTGGTTACCTATGGTGAATTGGCTGTCGTCATATAAGTGGCGCCCTGGTTGAGCCGATATAATTGGTGACATGCGCGTTCCGTTACTTTTGACGAATGAAATGTCTCTATCTATATAAGCGTCTCAGATGTATCGATATTTTAGACCACTTTGGATGTATCTAACTATTTGACAGCCTTGGATGTCGCTATCTGTTTGCTGCCGACTGGACATTGTACCGTATTGGATATTGTACCGCACACAATGTTATTACTCAATAAGTTATACAATTTTGAGTTTAACTAGCAACATGTGTGAAATACACACAATTTGTAAATAATTGTCAGTAAAAATTTACATTACATGTTTGGTAGAAAACATTGAGATTATACCAAAAAACTAAAATTGTCATACCATTTTAATTTAAATGTTAAATAATTTTGTTACTAAAATTGTAGGATTTTCTACAAAGATCTTGGCCACGGTCTACATGTCTCAATTCAATCGTATCTCAATTATTTAGTTGGCGAAATTGACAACGACGCCAGTTCTTAATTTTCACATTCACATTCGTATGTTTGACGAGATTTCTCATCGAAACCGGTTACATCAGTCCTTCGACCTTATATACCTTTAATAAATGGTCATCAAATTAAATAATTATTGTTATAGCGGCCTCTCATCTCTTATAGTTCGGGTAACCCTTCAGTAAATCTCGACTATACTATGAAACCTATCCCAAACGCGTTATAGAAATTATCTGAGTTATTTCGGAGTTCACTGTGGACCTGAAATTACCAATGAGATGTCTGCTCATCTCAAGGTCGGGGGAACTATTAATTGAGGTGAGTATCTTGAAAACAATTAGAATAAATTGTATTACCAACATACTACTAGTGTTGACTACTATATTTTTTCAAAATTTATTTAGTGTATCTCCCTGCGGCAACTGTACCAGTTAAATGCAATGCCATCCAATGTCGGTACCTTGTAGACCCGGTACTGTTCGATAGCGGCGTCGAAGGTAGTGTAGAGGTCGTTGAGCAGGTCCACCACCTGCACTGGCGTGGAGCGCGCGGCGATGGCCGTGAAGCCCACGATGTCGCTGAAGTAGATCGATACCTCTTCGAACTCCTCGGGTTCCACACGCATGCCCAGCATTAGCCGTTCCGCCACCGACCTGATACAAAAAAAAAATGCGGTCAAACTTTGCGTCGAAATCGATCACAGTTTGCTTTTACAATAAAACAAAGGGCTTGCTGCATAACGATACGTAGTGGCACCTCCATCTTGAACCCGAGCCAACATCCCACGTTCACGCTGCGCTCACTAACACTTGGAGAGGACAAAATGAACGTTCCTTCCGGCTCATTATCCACTGACGGTAGACCCCGAGTCACCCAGATAGTCGCCAATGATACCGTGGAGATAGGCTTCGCCTTTTCCTTTATCGGCTATTTAAATTAAAATAATCTTGCATATTGGGGCAAACTACATGCGGGCAGAGAATTTACGCCACAGGTTTACTACGACCAACGTGCGACTATGGCGAGCATAACGTTTCTATAGTTGTTATTTAACTAATAAGCATGCAAACATTTTACAACATATACACTCGATAAACTTACTTGTTTGATTACCATACAACTATAATAATATAGAACTACACCTTACTACTGACACATATTCTTGTACGCTATAAGTAGCAATTCAACCGCCCGCCCCGCCACTGAACAGCCCGCAGGCCCGGGCTCCCGGGCTCCCGGGCTCCCGGGCGGTCGACTCACCTCGGCAACATTCTATTCAGTAACTGCTCCGTTTTTTTCTTCTCCATGTCCAACTGCTCAGTCCGTTCCTTAATTAATTCTTCAAGATTATTGCTATATTTCTCCAACATTTCGAACATAGAATCGACGATGTTGATTTTACTGTAAAAATACAATCAGACATTTGATTAATGTGACAAAACCAACGAAGCAGACGAACCGATATGATATCCAATTTTATTTCCAATTACTATATTATTAAATACCTTAAATATACCTATTGTTGAAATTAAATTAAATATATCTATATGACCTTTTACAGCATATGATTCGAATGAATTTAACAGATTGAACAAGTTTAATTGAACAGATTTAAAGATTGCGGGACGTAGCGTATCTTCATGTTATAAGGAAAGGGGAATTGTTTTACTCCTAATTTAATGCGTGCAGGCCACGGGCAGTAATGAATAAATCAAAACTACTGGATCGATTTAAATATTTTTTTCAGTGAGTGTCATAGGCTATATATTTTATACCCGTGCGAACCCGGGGCGGGTCACTAGTTGTATATAAAACAAGGTCGATGCAGGGGATATGATAAGACGTAGTGGAGGAAAGCTGCCGTTCGTTATTTAGATATAAAGTAATCTGGTATGAACTACTTTTTACAATAGCTTAACATTCACCAGGAATGATTTTAATATCAAATGTGTTACCAGATGATGACATTGAATAGATCGTTTTTTATTTTGCTGACGGTTGTATTTAAATCAGCAACATCCGCTTGCGTTTAAATTTGCAGATTATCTACATATAGGTGATAAGAACATCCAAGAAGAGAAGTAAGAGAATTAATAAAGATAGAAAGTAGTAGAGGAGATAAAATACCACCTTGAGGCACGCCAGAGGTGAGGTCATACAAATCAGACTGACGGGTGCTGCAATGTCCTCAGTCGGTTTAGGAAGGGCCGTGGTAGAGCGTTAGGAAGTGACAGAGCGTTAAACTAGATTAGTTTGTGCAAAGCAGGTTATATTTAGACATGTGTGAAGAAAGCTGCACGTCCACAACACCCTCTAAAACTGGATAAAAAAGGTCTTTACTTCTTTAATTTAACCAATGCTTCGAGCCAAAATATTGGAAACACTCCTGATGTTAAGGAGAAGTTCATGATGTGTGTGATAACGGATATAAAACGGATTGGAGTATCGGTAAAATCATCGCTTTATTTATCCCATAGTAACCTACTGTACCCCACTAAATGGCGGAGGTAACATTCCTTTGTGATTTTCCACAATTTACTCGACTAGAAAGAAAAATATAATATAACTCGTAAAAAATAACTAGAGTGTGCTGGGAACGTCTATCCGCTCGTACAGTGATAGCCAGAGGTATAATATATTAGTATATCTGTAGAGAACTGTATATATCTGTATATATCTGTAGAGAACTAACCGACACTGTGCAAGTCAACTTAAAGACGTTTTATGGAACGCCGGGGTAATTCACTAATACTTTAAAAATTAAATTCTCTTAGCCATGACACTACAAAATAAAAACGTAACTAACTAAACTCAGTATTGCTGCCATATAAATGGATAGAAAGGTATTGTAAATAGACACAGGGTATAAAGTATTTTTCCTGAAACGGTTTGGTATCAACGTAATTATTAAGTAGGAAAAAATCCACGTATAATAAATAAAATAACGGTGCATCACAACTGCCGTAAGGAGTGTCGCGCTGCAACTGCAGTCAGGGAGTGTGCCGTGTTCTGTATCACTGACACTGCAACATCAAATAGAGTAGCTCGTGGCTGTATCGTATTTTATGTTTCACTCTTTAGAAATTTACCGGCCGCGGTGCATGTGGCGAAAGATGTCGTGCAGGCGGTTGAAGTCGGGGCGCAGGTCGGGCGCCTCGCTCCAGCACTGGCGCATCACGCTGACGGCGTCGGGCGGCGCGGCGGCCATCGACACCGAGGGCCGGATCAGCGGCGGCGGCCGGCACAGCTTCTCCACGATCTCTGCCGCACGCACCACACATACACCGTTCGCTAAATGTATTGTGTATATGCGCTTGGAGTGAGAGGACGGTTACACAACCGTGTGAGCAAACTAATGTTTCCATTTGTCTCCAAAACCAGCGGTCCGGTTTTAGTAGTTTTCAGTGATGGTTTTTGATTTGATTGGTTCATGTTCTTAGATAAACAGATGAAGATGTAGATGTGGCTATAACACAGGTATTCGACTCATATTACTTGTTATGTCATTTACCTTCCGGCGTGTACGGCAGCATGCAGTACGGCTCCCCGCGAACGATCACCTCCTGCATGACGATGGCGAACGAGAACACGTCGCCGGACTGCGTGCCGGACCCCCCGCAGCCCCCGCCAGCGCCCGCCCCGCGCAGTTCGCGCAGCAGCTCCGGCGCCGTCCACAGTAGATCTAAGACAAAAGACTATTCGTTAACGTCTAGTATATTGCGCATATTAACAGCATTACTACATCGAGCGAGGCTTGGACAGTGACGCAAAGCTAGCGATGACTTCCATCACCGGCGGTGCAATGGCACCTCGCACGTTTCTGGTTTTTATGTGGGATCTAGACTTAACACAGGCTGGGCTTCAGAATATGGTCTAAATTAATACAAAATGTCACATGACAATATTGTAGCCAGCCTGGGCCTGGCTGCGGTACTGTTGTTGCGAGATAACCTTGTCATTTGCATATCTTATAATATACCTGTTATATAACGGTCGAGTCCCGCCTGTAAGCTTGGGATGATTGTATTTGTGTTTAAATGGCCGGCAATAAACCACTGTACTGCCTAATGGTACTAATGACGCTACACGTCCATATGCGACAGTGATCTCATAAAATCAGGTGACTCGTGCCACCTTCGTTCATGGAACGTACATCAAAAATATAATAATAGCAGCGCTAGGAGCTTCAGCAGGAGGGACCGTTCACCATAGTTTCGTCCGTTGTTTAGTACGTCCCCCGCGTGCAAGGGAGACTGGCGTGAACTGAATATGAATGAAGGAGCTCCATCCACCATGTCACATTCCAAAGTCACAACACGGTCCTCGTTTCGCGATACAAAGCAGAACTCACCGCGAGCTTCGCGCGGCGGCTGCAGGAGACCTTGGGCGCGCGCGAAGGCTGGTGCGCCGTAGTCGGCGAGGCGCAGCACCCAGCGCGAATCCACCAGACAGGCGCGCGAAGACAGGCGCCCGTGCACTCGGAGCGGCGACGCGTGCAGGTAGCGCATGCCGCGGACGAGGTCCGTCAGCAGCGACAGCCGGAACGTCCAGTCCAGCCGGATGTCGTCCGCCACCAGCACGTCCTCCAACGAGCCGCGCCCGCACACCTCCCACACCAGCGCCGGCCGCACCTCCGGAAGGCACCCTGCGAGGTCCCATATAATGACAAAGAGAAAGACCACCGATGGCAGAACTACGAAATGTGGACAGACGGTTTATTATTGACGAACGATAGGAAAGGATTTTAGAGAAATCTACCAAAAAAGGTGTAAATAAAAGGTTGGAAGTTTTATGGCGAAACCTGTAGGTCCCTGATTAATTTCTACATCGACGCTTAGCATATAACCTGTATTTTGTAACGAAGACCAGCTAACGCCGGATTTAGTAATTTCGGAATAGACAATAGGGAGCATAATATATTTTTGGTCTTTAATTATTCGCATCATTATTAATATTTGAGACGTAACTTCAAATTCGATATTCAAGTTACAAGTACTAAGCATTAACTGGTTGAAGAGTTAATATTTTGATATAGTTATATTTTAAAAATGAACAAAAATTTCTCGTGTTTTTGTTTCTGACAAATAGTGTGCATCTGATGCAACTCACGTTGAATAATCTGAGTCACTGTATTAATATAATTGAGAATGGTAATAGTTCCAGTGTAATAATCGTGTATCTCGAGTGAACCAGATATAAAATTGCTAGTTTTTGGAGTTCTTTTTAATATTTTTTTAACTTATAGCATTTTTTATTCTGTAAAATACATTAATAACAACAGGCCATATTCGTGACTAACGGGTTCTCTGGGTAGAACATTGTCGTAAAGATTATGTCACTGTATTGTAGTTACCGATGAAGGGGTTGAGGTTCTCGTGGCGCAGACTCTGCATGACGAGCAGCACGTCGGTCGCCTTGCGGCGCGGCTCCAGCGCGGACGTCGGCAGGTAGCGCACGAGCACCGGCTCACCCTGCCACCACCAGATCGTTCTAGCACTGGACATCAATAGTGTTGTCGAATACGGTCGCAACCGCATCATACATCACTACTTTAAATATGCGACCTGTGGTTTCAAGGTGTGGGGCTTAAAGATGTCTGTGCTACATTTATAGGTATTAATAAATCGCTCCTGTGATCAAAGCTACAACTTTACAGTGTGCAAATAGGATACAGGTTAGCATTAAAGCGGCCGAAGCGTCCTGAAACCAGAGCTCGACGTACTCGACAGGATGACAAACCCTTTGACATTCACCAGATAAAATGTAGCAAAATAAAACGTCGATACCTTGTAACGTACGCGCGTATCTAGCGCGAGGCGACTGACGCTACACGTGGAAGAGGGTGCGGAGGGGGCGCGCGGCGGGAGCAGGTCGGGCTCGGGACCCGCGAACTCGTGCAACTGCTGTAGCCACGACAACATGGTCTCCATGCCCTCGCCTACGCGTCGGCCCTCGTCGGCCGGGAAGGTGAAGTCGGCCGGCGCGAGCAACACGGCAGCGCGCGGTCTGCGGTGCGACCGTCGGCGCCGAGCCGCGCGCACCATCGCGGCGCCACCCGCCGCTAGAGCCAATGTGGTAGCAGTTCCCAACGCGGTTGCCACGCCGACCACTGCGCCTGCACTTCCCTCTCCCTCCTCACCGCCACCCCTCCTCCATCGAGAAAAACCTCTCGTGGTGTTCACCATGTCGACGACAGTTACCCATTCGCCGGCATCCTCGATATTTCTCGTAGAAACCGTCGAGAACGTAGCCGCTCTAAGCCACGATGGTGTTTCGCGGGAGGTCGAGCTTTCGTACAGAAAAAATGCCTTCCGGACGGTTTCAATTCCGGTCCGTTCAGCATAAGCGTATCTTTGCGCCGCCTCGAGTGCATCGCGATACACGTCGCTGACATCGAACGGATCAGAAGGAGTTTCCTGGATTTCAGTACTGAGAAGCAAGGAGCGACCACGGACGGACCCGTCGAGCTTCATTAATAACGATTGCAATCCGTCGAAATTTCGCTTTACCCGATTCAATGCTTTTCGACGTTTTCGAATGAACTTTTGAGATTTTAATGTTGTCCGTGAATTTAAATTCAGAAGAAAGGCGTTCAGAGATTCACTTGTTACTTGTTGGGGTTCCATTGAAGACTTTTCGATCCAGCTACCGACGGATGATGGAGAGGATTCAGTTCCACGATGATGGGTGACAACTGGCAATGATGACGTAAAACTTTCACCCTTTAGCTTTGGATAATCGGACGATGAATTAAAGATTGTCGGAGTGAAGGTTACTGGTTCCGTGGAACTGCGCTCGTTATCTTCGTGAAGCAAGCTTTTCGAGGGAATATCCTCAGTAAATTCATCGCTGGCTAATGGACGCGCTTCAGATGACTCTATTTCCTCAACGTGTAAAATAAGAAGCACTCCAAAGTCTGAATACTCTTTTGCGGGGACAGATTGACCAGTAACGCAGACGAAGGAAGCTGAAAATGTACAAAATCTATACAACCGAATTCAACTTTCAATAGATACATGCTTCATTACATAAAATAAAATTATGTGAGCCACAAAAATCCTATAGAGTTTATGACAACCATGAAAAAAAAGGTGTTTCGTTATGAACATATGGAATTTCCAAAGAAAACTCAATGCGATTTCGTGTCTTAACTTATTGTATTAGAAAATTGTACAATGTGGTTTCGAGTTAAAGAACAGAATGACAAACAAAAAATACAACTAGGACTTGGACTAGGAAAATAAAAACTTAGCGCCTGGAAGTTGTGATAGCAATTGTCGCGGAATATTGTATTGCGCGGTTGACGCGTTTGCGTTCCAGAGATTCGTTCTTGTGTTCAAGAGATTGTTAGCTGACTGTAATGCCAGTACAACTGTTATACATATATGCTGTTCATGTTTTTCTAAAATGTAATCCAGTGTTGATTTTGCTTAAATCGCTATCACAAAATTGACTCGTCTGAGAAGGTAGACAAATTTCCGTAACAAGCAACAGTAGTAGTAAATACACGAGTGTATAAAAATTCATACCGTGCGGGCGAGAGGAGACTTCAAGTGAGTCATTCGCGCGACGAACAGTTAGTCCGATGGCAGCGAGCGCGCTCTCGACGCTGCGAAGTGCACGCGCGCATGAAGCGCCGAGCGCGGCGTGAGGTGGCAGGAGCACGCGGCGCCACCGCAGTCGCACCGCCAGCTCCGTCACCACGGCAGCGCGCGCGTCGGGCGCTGCGCACGCGGCGGGCTGCGGTCGTCGCAGCACGCGCGCTGCTCCCGCCAACGCTTCACATGCGGCACTGCCGTCGCGCCCCGTCCACCAGACACTTCCGCCCTCGGCCAACGTTTCTAATGCTTTTCGCGTAAACCTCTCGATCCAGTGTTCTCCGCAAGTCTCTACAATAAATATTTTATTAAGTAGACAGGCCAATGTGCTTCACGTGGATATACCTTCGAGTAGCACCGTCCAGGAGTATAAATAATTTGATAAGATTACACAGCGCGACTACAACTGTTCGAATTACTTCCAATATAATTATATCACCATTATTACCAGGGACTTACAATTCCCCAGGGCTGAGGTTATGAGACATCGCGCAAATGGGTATTCAGGATTTATCGCATGGCCGCTGAGAGTAAATATTTTTGCAGGTAGGCCTGACCGGTTCTTGAATAACGCTAAGGTTTGTTATAGAAGTTATTCCCTGAGCTTATTACGTACGACAGACTTAATGCAACGACCTTCGTAGCTAAGCAGCAGAAACGGCCGGGCCAGAGCGGCAGGGTGGCCGGCGTCCTTGGCGAACGACAGTAGTCGTCGTTGAGAAAACAAGTTGCGGTCACGCAGCGGACAGGCCGACCGTAGCACGAGGAGCGTGGACTTGGTCGAGGGCGCGGCGGAGTGCGGCGGTGGGGAGGGGGGCGCGCGAGCGGCCGCAGCGAGCAGCACGAGCAGCACGAGCGGCACGCGAGCGCGCATGTTCGTCAGGCGGCCGCCATGCTGCACGCGCGCTGCCGCCCGCCGCCCGCCGCGCGCCGGCCCGCTCGCCGGCCCGCTCGCCCACCGATTTTTCCCGATAGTCCTATAACGAATACGTGGAATCGATGATTAGTAACCTTTAACAAGAAATGTATCAATAAAACAGATCCTCCTTGTAACTATGGTATCCTAGTACACTAGCATAAATTCATTCCATATTTTGATAAATTGAGAAAATTCACACTAATAATAAATATTTTTGGGCTCCCATTACGTGAACTAGTGTTGTAGTTTAATATAAGTAACATGAACAATTTAGAGATACGAGTACATCTACGTCTTCGAGTATCAGACAGGGGCGTAGGGAAGTGCTATGAAAACGAATATTTTGTTGTTCACATGTGCTACTATGTGAGCGATCTAATCAACTTATATGAAAGCGTTTTACGTTAATTATCTTTCGTCAGATACATAATTTTATCCTTTTTCAATTAAATCTTAACCGTTGTGGGATTTTTTAAAATGTTTATTCAAACTGGTTTCCAAGAGCATAGGTTCATCCATTATACGAAACAAGTTTGTAAAAAAATACAGTCATGTTGGTTTTCTAGATCTTGCCCGTTCTGAATTTATTACATGATTTAAAAAAATGCTATTTTGTTTCATTCTTTGTCACACAGCCCTCAGTAGCAGCCACAGGACATTCGTGTGTTTTTATTTATTTTTAAGTTGTTTACAAGTATACCAACCGACAAACGAGGGACAGGTTAATTTCAAGCATTCCGTCACTGTGTCGTCGTCAATATCATAATAATAACATGGATGGAGGAAAATGAAACGTGAACGATCTGGGTATTAGAGCAGAAGCTGCGAGGGGTCTACGCGGAACGCAAACATTTCGCCTAACAAGGAAAGTGGGTCACGCAACACGTTGTAAATAAAGGTGGAAACGCGGGGCACGCGCCGAGCCCGTCGACCGCCGCCCGCCACCTACCTGAGTGACACCAAGTGCACGGAGCCGTCAGGGGTCACGCGCTGCGAGCTCGCGCGTGCAGCGCTCCGGCCGGGTCGCACGCGGACACATCACCGAGCGAGCGGCCAGCGGACGTCCACCGGGCGGACTGAGCGGCGGCGGTCACGACAGCGGCGCCAGGGCGCGCCGCGCATGCGCCCGCCCGATCCGCTCGACGCCTTGAACTTCACCGATCAACTACGTGACCTACCAAACTCACCTTATTAAACTCAAATTACGGTGCTCGGTCCTCACGACTTCCCTCCTTACTCGACTTGAAGACAGAATTTATCCACCGGTAACGCTCCGATGTCTACGGACTTTTGCAACACCGCGAGGCCGCACGAAGCGGGCGTAATGGCGACTCGATAAAATGCACTCAAACGAAAACTTGTCTCCGCTCGAGTTCACAATAACATTAGCCGCTCGCAGATCCGCTTAAGCGACAGCAACTAATGGGTTAATAATTGTAGATAGGTATACACAATGCATGTTATGTATTAAGTATACCTATCGAGAGCACTTCCTAATAGCCTCCTTAAGTCGTTTCGGAAAATATTTTTACCTTTTATGAGTTTTACCAGGGTTCCATAACTCGCACAAGAATGCGCGATATTAGCCTACCGGTTAACCGGTACCGCCGACGGTGCAAATGCAAGTGCTCGGAATGACCCCGACGTGCGTTTTTTTTATTGTGTACATTGATATAAATGCTAAACAATTTTAGTGCCTGTGACATATACTACGAATTATCGTAGTAACGATTATTAAATAATATCAAGTAACTTATAAAACGTATGGTGTACATACAGGTGTCATATTGAACTTCGATATCCATGATAAGATTCAAGCGTATTATTTAGTCTGTGTGCAGGTACCGACTTCTTGTTTTATTTTTTTCATGAAGCGTATATACGAGGAGCGTTCAATGTTCACGGACCGTTTTTTTAAATTTGGGATCAAATAATTATCACTGGGTGCCAAGTGTGGACTATAGGGTGGATGGTGGATCTCTTCAAAGCCACAATCGCGAACAACAGCCTTAGAAACACGCGCCGCGTGAGCCGGGCTGTTGTCATGGAGAACCAACACACCGGCGGTGGATTTACTCCGCCTATATTCTTTAATTGATTTTGTGTTTATTTTTTATGTGTATTCATAAAAAATAACTCCGATATATTGAAACGGAACAGCGATACACACAATCGCCTAACAAAAAATATATATTATTTGGTTACATCTTCGTATATTAATATTAATATTCATTTTACAAAATAAAAAACAAATATTTCATTCCAATATTTATTTCCTAATAGTTATTACCCGCGACTGAACGGAGGCAGTATATGCGCCCGGGGTGCGAGGATGTTTGTGTGTGTATGTGCACACAAGTCTGTCTTCTCGTAACGCGTACACGAATGTATACGGTTGGTGCACAGCTAACAATAGCAATTATAAGGCAGAAAGTTACAAGTTGGTTCGAGAGTGAAGTATCCGTGTACGTATTCATTAATCTATTGTATCACTCCCGTGCTAAACAGTATTTGTGATTAGTTAGTTAGTTGAGTTTGTGTAAAAGTTTGTGTAAAATTTTGATACACTACTCATATTATAAATAAAGGAGAAGATGCTGTCGCCGCCGCCAGTGAACATCGGTAACACAAACCCACGCGTAGTTTATTTCAATGTACGGAGATCGCTGTATAACGTCCGTATCGGTCGTATCATATCTCCGCCTTAGGTGAAAACGATTACGTCTAAGCTACTGGCCGGGCTTGCTGGCGGCGAGGGCCTCGATGTAGGAACGGTCGAGCCGCATGGCGTTGCGACCTTCGGTGGCCAGCATGTCGCGGGCTCCGATCCTCGCGTAGAACCGTAGCGCGGGCTCGTTGTCGGCCAGCACGTGCCAGTCTATTCTGTGCACGCCCTGCGACACCGCCATCTGGAACGTGCCATACATTCGTCTAACGTCTCTTGTATGCGGAAACCACTTTCGTCAGTCGATAATAATAAGTACGGGAGATTTCTGATTCTCGTGCTATGAGATCCTCGTACGAGGAATTGCTTGCATTACTTTGAAAGTTGATTTTAGAGAATAGCACTAAACACACGCATTGTCTGTTGGCCAGGAATCACCGATTAATATTGAAGCAATTCTAATTGTTTGTGACCTACACGATGTACTAATTGCCACACGGCGCGTGGTTCGCGATTCATACCGACTGATAAATTGCATTGGTCGTCATGAAAATGAAAAAATACACAAAAACTGAGTAAATATACAAGACTATACGATCGCATAAGACTCAGAAGGTAACTTGGCGCTGGTCGCGTACTCTGCTCACCGATAGACAAAACGTGAAGCGAGGTAGCCTCCTGCTGGAAGTCGCTGGTCCGTGTACCGACTTATTGTATTGTACTTATTGTTAAACTTTAAAGTTTCCAATTATCCGTCGATGAATCAATAAGGATTAATAGTTTTGTAGTCGATGCGGTTCCTCACCCGGAACAGAAACATCCCAGAAGGCAACGCGAAACGTCACGTCATTCTAGCATGTCTGCGTATATATGTATGTACCTGGCAGAGCGCCCGCAGGATGGCTAATGCCACGCCGGTGCGTCGCGCCGCGGGCACCACATAAAGGTCTTCCACGTAAAAGGCGCGGCGCGTCCAGCTGGAGTAGGCACGATTGCACAGTGCATGGCCCACCGGCTCACCTCCGCGCTCTGCCACCAGCCCGAAAAACCACGGCGAGGAGCTCGAGAATCCGTCCTCAACCAAATCTGTAATACGTTATCATCAAATTACATCCAAGTCCCCTCTACCTGGTCCGTTTGACATAATATACTGTGAGCTATCACACAAGAACCAATCCATATATTCTTAATACATTTTTAATTGTGTAAACATATAAAAATGTTAAATTGACCTTACCAAATGTAAAACAGATTCCAACAAAGTAAGAAGGTATAAGAATATGTAATTTCAACGACATTTCTTGGCCTTATAATAGACTCTCCTCACCGTGGAGAGAAAAGAGGCACAGAACCTCGTAGAATAATGCGGTCGGTTAGGTCTATAGATGGTCTTTTGGAGCCATAAAGGCGCGTCGTGTGAAGCCAGAGGTGATCGAGACCGACTAACGCGATGACGTGGTAACCGAGGACTACGACAACAGCCTCGTGGCCCTCACCTTGCTCCGAGAGCTGCGGCCCGTCCGGGCATCCCTCGTACTCGGCCAGCTCCTGCAACACAAATTTCAGATGCGTAACTTCAATAATCATTGGGTTGCAAACGGTATACTAGATATTGCCCGCG
Organism: Calpodes ethlius; assembly: GCA_018251375.1. Classification (NCBI taxonomy): domain Eukaryota; kingdom Metazoa; phylum Arthropoda; class Insecta; order Lepidoptera; family Hesperiidae; genus Calpodes; species Calpodes ethlius. Next base: position 13,377 of record DWPA01000513.1, read on the forward strand.
TGTGTGAAAAGAACAGCAATAAAAAGGTTTCCAATTTCTTTCTATCAATGGTTGCCAATCAACGCTTCGTTGTTCAACACTTCCTTTAATTTGGCTGAAATATACATGGTAATGGATCTTTCCAAAAAAATGAGATGTTCTTCTACGGTAAAAAGCAGCCTAGCAGAAAGAAGGGAAACAAACACACTTTCGCAATTATAATATGAATAGGTATGGACATTATTTATATAAATAAATAATATTTAAGGGTATGTTTGTGATTTTGTCACAAACCGAGTTTTAAACACTTTGGTATGTGTGTCTGTTTCCGCTCACGTTGAGAAGCCTCCAACTTACGAATTATGCTACAGTTGCTCACCGTTTTAGGTTTTGATAGACAATATTTTTCGATAATCCAAACCCAACTTTTTTATATCCATATTATCATTTTGCTACAGCTGACCTCTTTCAATATCGATGTGCCAGCGCTTGTCGGTCCAGTGGTGCACTCGGTAAACTACATATATGTAGCCGGAATTTAAAAACATTCATCACCAAGATCTTCAAGACCGATCATCACACCCAGGAATAGAATAACAAATGAGAGGGAGGTTTATTATGGAACAGTCCCATTACATGTCTCCGAAGAACTTCATGCTATCTAAATATGTATATTATACCTTAAAACCTTTACTAAAATAAAGAAAACACCATCCAAATAGGATCAGTAGTTTATGGAAAGTGCAGTTATTCCTACACGCGGATCGAATACAAAATCTCCTTTTCTAAATTCAGTTAAAACGAGCATTCCCAGCGAGCTATTGGCGATACAGCTCAGTCATAAACCTCGCCGCGGCTTTGTTCCGCGCACGTAAATGTTTATGCGGGACGAGGAACGAGCCTGACAAGTTGTAGTGCGAGTGTTTCAGTTAAATCAGGAGGGGTACAGCACTGACCTGTAAATATTATAGAGGTCAGTGGGGTACGGCCTTCATGATGACGTATAGGAGAGGTAGAGTTGCCATCTGTACGTTCCTAACGGAACCATCAATGTGTGTTAACTACAAAAAATGACAACAGATGTCATTTTTATCGGAATACTGTTTTTATTATTTATTTTATGCCTATAATATTAATGGATAGTTACTGAATTCATAAAATTACAAAATTTAAAAACTGTTGGACGATAGTGCAGCGTTGCACGCGCGTCGCCGCGAACGACTTACATTGCGCAGGGCGCGGCAGGCGCGTCGCGCGTGTTGATAACGCGCGGTAAGCGCTGATTTATGTAGGAAAGGGGCGAGACGTGCGTTGCAGGCGACGCGACGTCCAATAGAGGAGGTTGCCAAAATGGTTTCTGATTTTACAGCATAATCTAAGAAATATGGTAGTTTTAAAACTTTGCAACAATATGGATAGTATCATCTGTAGAAGGTGCAGGTTTTCTTGAATCGAAAATGGGTCTCCGAAGATCCATAATGCATATATATATATAAATAAATAGTATTTTTAAACACTATTAAAAAGCTGCATCATTGTATTGGGTGGACGGAAAAATAAAATCATCCCCAATTCAATTTGAATATAGGGGAGGCATCAGATAAAAATCTTTTGATTTTGATTATTTACGTATTAATTTTATAATAGCACCAAAATTACAGCTTTCTCATGTCTACTAAGGATGAAATTATAGAAGGTTTTTGACAATGGAACCTTACAAATACGCAAGAGATCATAATTTTTCAATTCCTCCACGCGGTTTAAGCTATAAGCGAAATGAAGAACTCATCTATTAATTATCTGTGGCGAAAATGTGAAGTAATTGACATAATAACATAGATTGAGCTTCGGCAAGTTTTGATAAGCTAGTTGCAGAGTAACACACATTTTTTCCTTTTAATGGCAAAAATGTATATTATTAAAAATCGATAAAAATTTAAGTCAAAATATATACCGGGCGCAATGCAAACGTCAGAAACTTCGCCAAGTCGCGCGCGCGCCCGCCGCGGCGCTGACACATACATTTATTTATTCTTTGGTCGACTACGTCACGACTTCACTCACGTGTATTAGCCGGAGGACCATTGGCACGTCCTCTCGTTGCATCGGTCGCACACTTATTTCGTTGTCGGATTCACTCATCTTCCTCGACGACAGCACAGAAGACGTCAACACTATCCGACAGATTATTAAACCACGGGCTGTGATTGGTATACGCTGTCCAATAACTAAATCGAATGCCAATAACACCGATTACTGATATCTGTCACGAGTACATCGTCCCACGAGTTTCCGATACAAACCAATACTCCCTTTTCTTTTTTCCGCAAATTTGTTTCCAATAGTTCCCGAGAGATGTCACTGAGGATCATATGATTCCCAAGACTAACGAAAACGAAGTGGTTTAAAGCACTACGTTTGTATAGTTCTTAATTTATTTTGCAAAAATAATTGTGTATAAACAACACTCAATAATTATCAATTCCCCCTTTAAGGTAGTACAATAATACAATATTATACATTTTAATAAAGTTGAAATATAAAATCACGCCATCTACCGTTACAGCAAAGCTTCAAATGTCAGCTAACATCTGTCTGTCGTCATGAACCATTACTCTTTTATAGAATATGCTACATGCTACTTAAGTACTTAATATTTCCGCTAGATGGCACATGACGCAATCATACTGTCATTATACTGGTATATCACCATCGTAGTATAAAACTAAGTTGCTTTCCCTGTCCCTATGTACGCTTTAATCTATAAAACTACGCAACGGATTTTGATGCGGTGCTTTTAAATAGATAAAGTGATTAAAGAGGAAGGTTTATATGTATTTGTATTACATCCATTCAATAATGGAAAAAAATTCTGTTATTTTTGAAGTTTCTAATGTGATGTCGTAAATATTTACATATTTTCCGCGTACATTACAAACCCACAGGTTGAACCCTACAAGATTTATAAAAATAATGTACTAAGTTTTATACACATTGAAAAAGTCTACAGAAAACTCCGCGGTGGTATAGGTCTATCTCTTATGTATATCCCACAATATCATTTTTTTTGTCACTTACTTTTTACGACAAATAATGCCTAATTTTCGAAGCGATTTTAACCAATACAGCATTAATCCTTATCCAATTAAAAACCTTAAATATATTGCTGATTTAATATAGATCTATATGGCCCGTTACAGCATATGATTTGAATGAATATTTTCGAAGATATTACAGATTTAAAAATTTCGGGACGTAGCTTATCTTCATCGTATAGGGAAAGGGGAATTGTTTTACTACAAATTTAACGCGTGCGGGCCACGGGCAGTAATGAATATATCAAAACTATTGGACCGATTTTAATCATTTTTTCAGTGAGTGACACAGCGAATCTGAAAGACACAAAATTTTCCTTGACCAAAGAAGTGACACCCCGCAAACCACTGAAATGCTGGTGCAAGAAGAACCACATACCACACGGGCAGGAGGACGGCTTTAGTTCGGGGATCGATACTGCCGCGGTGCAGCACTATCATGATGTGAAGAAGCTTGGCAGACGTTGATACCCTTGTTTACTCTTTGAAAGCGAAAAGTCTAACCGATACCAAACGTGATTACTCAAAAGTATGAAATAATAAATTAGAAATCTGCAATAGGGTATTTAAAGAAATTAAAATATACAATTGAGAAAACTTAAGCTTGACATAGTCCGAAAAATGTTAATTTAAAAAAATAAAATAATCAATAGTTGCACTTCTTTTTATCTGTTATTTAACTTAGCGAAACGCAACTCACATATACTATGTTATTACGTCATTGCATCTTTCTTCATTTCATACATAGTAGCTGAGTTACTAAAAATTGTCAACATCATCACACCCGAGGATGGTCAATTGTGTAGAAGTAGCATAAGATAAATTTTGCCCACAGGCAATACCTCTAAACATGAATCAATAGACGTTATTCGTTGGGGATTCCTAGTACTTATCTCCTGGACCCTTCATCCTCACTATAGTCCTCAACATATAGATGTGGGACTAACATAAATATGGTGAATTCAAATCGGTCAAACAGTCTTCAGTAATCGTTGATCAAACACAAAGAAGATTCCGACGAATTGAGAACGTCCTCCTTTTTTGAAGCCCGACACTGAAATGTTGTAGGTCTGTTAACCCGGCGCATGCGCTAGCGGAGCGTCGCTCGGAGCATTTCAAGCTGTGCGAGAGAAAAGACAAATACGTTACCAAGCTCTTAAGGAATATGCTGCTTCACTGCGTCCCTCAGAGCAAGTGGGTATTTTGGAAAATCTGGTGTAAAAATATTAACACCCCCCTTATAAGGCCACGCCTTAGCAGCCTGTGATTTCTTTCGTTAGTTGTCATAGACAGAGAGGAGACACAGCGCATGCCGCGCTTAGACTACGGGGATTGTATCTACAGATTAAACGAGTTGTGTACGAACTGGTAAGTCGGAGCCCTCGACTGTAGGGTCTATAGCCGACTCAGACGTGTCAATGAAATCATAGACCGGGGAAGCCGATCGGTCTTTAACTTATAAATAAATGCCACGGTAGCAGGGCTACTTGAATCATCGATACGACACGTTTTTTCATATAATAATCTATAATAATACAATGGTTTTTAATCAATCAAGATTTATATGCAGTTTTTAATTTTATACCAACAAATGTAGTAAGTGTAATACAAAGTAGAGAAGAAATAATTTAGGTTTTAATAATTAGTAGATGTTGCCCGCGGCTTCGGACGCGTGTAAGAATAGAACAGCAATAAAAAGGTTGTCAATTCCTTTCTATCACTGGGTACTAGGTAAAGCTTTGTTGTTAGGCACTTGCTTCAATTTCGTTAAAATATAATAAATGTAATGGATCTCCCACACGACACACTTTCGCATTTATAATATTACTTTCAGCAAAGTTCAATACTTCATTTACCGCGCACCTCCCTGATAGGTCTATTGGATTCATTGAAGAACTAGATCTACTTCATCGAGGGGTATTGTGAAACGTAGGAGATTATGACATCCATAAATAAACGAAGATAACCGACGTAAGTCGGAAAATAAACCGGGTAATGGGCTGGCCATATAGTAGGAGGACTAACACCTGTTGAGTAAGAAAGATCCTCGCATGGCGTTCAAATTTCTGAAGAATGAAATATAGGATACCCCCGAGTGGATTAACAACCTAAAAAAACTGTGGGTACCCACTGGGTTAAGAAGACACAGAGTGGCGAAAGTTAGAGGAGGCTTATGTCCAGCTTATGTCCATTTCTAGAGCGCTCTACATACTATTGGATAATGTGTCACTTTTATCTTCGTTCTATCGTTCGACGTTGGCCTCCATCGACTAGGTTATTTAAAATATCCTGTAACGTTCTAATCAATAAATACCTATTCGACGTCAAAAAAGCTGTTACAGAATCTGATGTGGCCTATCCGAGATAAGGAATACTCTAGTTTAAGCGGAGGCAAAACGTTCGACGAGGGTGCCGGGGTCGAACTGGCCATCGATCAGCCGTGTGAGACTCGGGCCGAGTCGGGCATCAGATAGCAGATAGCGCGACCGAGCGGCAGGCCGCGCGCCCGCGGCGTGCGCCGTGCTCCGGGCCGGACTCGCGCTCCGTCCTCCGCCGCGTGCGCGCGCTCGCCGGCGACCAGACCCCGCGAGTGACCGCAACCGGCACCGCACCCGCGGCCGTCGGCGATGAAACTCACGAGCGGCCACCAGCCATTCACCCTGCCCGGGCTTTCGATGCACCTATGGCGGCGACCAAGAACGAGTATCACTTCGGTGAGTTTAAAAGTACTCCCCTCCGTTCCACGTTCACCGCACGGCCCGGCCAGTCCCCAGGTAACACCCGCCCCGGCCTTCGGCGTTGCGAGTTTTGTTATTGCGTTACCGGAGCGCGCCTGCGGTCGTCGCGGTCCAACGATCCGCTCCTCAATAAAGTTAAACGAAGGAACTACATATTGCAAGTCAAAATTCACCGACTTTTCTAATAGCTTCGGCCGAAGCACGTCGAAGGTTCGTCTCGGCACCGCCGGGCGTGACGCACGACACGAACGCCGCGAAACCATATTTCTTTGTTCGCAGTAAACTCTACATTTTATTGCAAGCGACTAGGTTTTAACGGGCCGATGGCGGTTTACGGCACTAGAGTTCCGCGCGCGGCTCTCGCACTCGGCTTTAATGCGCTTCCTGCCTTCGGATCGAACGTCGATTACGTTTTGGACTTAAACTTAAGATGGAACGGTGCGATCCGCCAGGAACGGCACAGGGAGTTCGATCTAGTACTCGCAAGTCGTAACACCTGATCACCGAACGTAAGTCACCCGGCGACCTGGCGATGGTGCGGACGGTGCGGTGGCGACCCAGCCGGCTATGGCTTCCTTGTTATTGTTAGCGTGTGTTGACCGCGCGGCCCCGGCCGCCGGCCGCCGCCCGCCGCCGGCCCGGCGCGACCCCGCGGTCCGCGCGAGCCATTGCGTGGAATTCGATTCAGTGTCACGCTACTTGGTTAGTCGATATCGATGATGATTGTCAAACACGAAGATAGTTAAAATGGAAAAAGCGTAAATATTGTAGTGCGGTATGACGTCGGCGCGATGGGGGCGAGGGGCGAGGGACGAGGGGCGGGGGCATGACTGCCAGCGCTGATAACGTCGCGTCTCGTGGGCGCACTCGTTGATGTTCGTCACGGTGCGGTGCGCGGTGCGCGGTGCGCGGAGAAATGTTCACCCGCTTACATTGTACTGAACGTCAACATATTTGCTGCTAATGAATATTAAATAAATAGAGTCGCTTACGAACTCGTGCTACGACACGGAGAGAGCGTTTAAGTAACGGGGTGTTTGAAATTTTGCTTAATAGTCAAGTGAGCACATATCAGGTGCCAGGGTAGGCCAACACAAGGCGGGGCGGGATAACTAGCACGGGGCTAGTTCAGTGGCTCGAGCTCCAGCCGATGTAACGTAATCCTCCCGTCATGACCGGGAGTCAACTCAAAAAGCCGATGATAACAAAATTTGGAGATACAGATTCGTGTTCCAGCTCCATATTTATTACATATATTCAAAATGTAATCATAACAGTGGATAGCTAACGAATCAAAGTCTTTAGTGGATCAACCGAACACTGAAGCAAAAAGAATGCGGCAGAGCGAGAAGCATCGCGGGCTGATGTCATATCGCAGCACCATGAACTTTCTTCGTAGTATAAATTTGCTTTATAAAAAAATGAGAACATTTATCAATTGTGCATAAGACACATTCTTTAAAATGATAGTCGTACAAATAGTTGCTGTTAAAATTAATTCCGCTCTTAGTAAGCATTCTCGAAGAGCCTAGGGAGGTTACCTTTCGGTTACATCCAATTAAATAAACAGAGCGCGTTAGGCGAATTTAATGTGGCTAAATTCGATAAGCACACGAGAGGCACCTTTCAGGTCCTTCATCGTTATAACGCAACAACACTTCGGTTTTTTTTAATCGAAATAAGTTAGCCCTTGACCCGGTCCCACCTTATGTGGTAGCGCAGCCTTAAGATGGTTAAGCGTGCTAACTAAGAACCTATTCACTCTAGACTTAGTAGTGACCCTGCCTGCGATTCCCTGCCGGGGCAGATATTTATGTGACAGATAAATATTTGTTCTCGGGTCATGGGTGTTAGTGACGTGTTATTTGTGTTGTCCATGCCGCTCGTGACACAGGGAGTCTTACTGCGGGGGTATGAGCGTGTTAGCGTTTATGTTTATATTAATCCTTAGCAGTACGCATAATGAAGGACGAAGCAAAGCGCTTCGTTCGCGTCGTAGGACGGTTTACAATAAAAGTATGGATTCGCGGTGTGTGACAGCTTGTCCGATGGTAGAAAGGAGATGGGGGAATTAAATCTCGTAATTCCTGAGCAAACTCTCTAGTGTTCCTGTAGAATACCGAGAGGCTGCATACACTCCGCCGGTGCTCGCGGCTTTAGAGATTGGTTTTAACCAATTTAAGGTCACCAATGAGCCTCTTTGCACGCCTCTCCATCGAATCCAAAGCTCACAGATGGCATTTGGCAGCACCAGTCCAAATGTGACAGCAGTACTCCACACATGGCCGAACCTGTGGTTTATACAAGGTTAGCATCTGCTGCGGTGTGAACTACCGCCGCACTTTCACCAGGACGCCTAGCTTCCTAGTTGCTGCCTTAGCTTTGGATTCAATGAACCGTCCATAGTTGAGGTTCGAAAAAATATCAACACCCAACAACTGTAGGTGGTCAGGGTATTCCAAGGATACACTCTGGAAAGTAGGAACCGAGATAAACGAACTCCGGTTAGCGGTCAATAGACACGCTTGTGTTTTGTTGGCGTTGAATCTCGTAAGGTTGGCATCGCCCCATTCGGACACCACCCGAAGTGCGGAGTGGTCCTCTCGTTCGGACTGAATTTGAATGTTACTGGCCAGTTCGCTTGGAATGTATCTCTCCACAACTGTGCTATCGTGTGCATACCCATAGGTACCGGAATGTGTAGCACAAATAGAGATCGTGCCAGACCCTGTCGAAAGCCTTTAAAACATCGAGAGAAAGGGCTAGTGCCTCTTCGTTTTTCTCCAAGGCCTCGCTACATACGCTATATACATACGCTAGAAGATCCCCCGACGACCGCTTTCGGCGAAATTCTCGGTCGCTCAGGAGATCGTTGTAGGTAGGTATATCGTAATATAATACATTTTAAATTTAGTTAAATAAATTTAGTTAGGAAACTAGTCCTCGTTTTGAAAATAAACCTAATTTTTGAAATTATTTTGAGAAGTATTCTGAATTAGTAACTCTATTGTTGCAAACCTGAAATGGTGTCAAAAAGATTTAAATAACACAGAAAAGCTACGCTCAAAAAAATATTTTACGTTCGATACCAACTCTCTTTCTTTACTTTAAAGTTATCTGGCCGTAATGTTTGCTGTTTGACGTTCGTTACAGCCGGGGAGCACATATTACAGGGAAGGGAATTTACGTGAAACGCATTATACTACTGTCATGAATTATTTCTAATGCCAAACTAAACTATTTTGCGGAGACACTTGACACTAACGAAGCCCAATATTTAGAAGCAGTCGCCACATCGGGGATTTAAGCACGTGTGCCAATGCACATCGATTATATTGTATTATATTGTAATCAATATTACAACGAATCTCGCAATGCAAACCAATCGATAGTCTTCTGGTTCGTAGGTCTGTCTCTCGAAAGCGGGGGCCTGAGTCCAAATTCTTCATGCACTTCTAATTTTCTAAGAGTTATCTACATATATTATAAGCAAGTTATAACTTGCTTCGGAGTCAGAAAACTTGGTGAGGGAGCCAGCACACCTGAAAGTTCTCGGAGGTGTGTGAAACCTGACAATGGAGTATATTGGGGGTCACCCTCACATTATGTGATAGGACCCGATCCCAGCAGTAGAACAGTACACAGTCTATACTACTAGGGATATTTCAACTAGGACTGCAGACGGACAGATGAACAGACATATCGAAACCAACGATTTAGATTTGATTCTGAAACGCAAGTAATAATGTATAAAAATTATAAAACCGCCAATAAACTTTCAATTTGACATTTAAAATTAAAAACAAACGACACTGAGAAATGGACACCTCACCTATCACTTGACATAGAATAATAACTTGCAACACTACGACGGCAGTGAAGCGAGCGCGCGCCCAGCCAGCTGGCTCAGTGCGCCACCCACACGCGGTTAGTTGGTATATTTCAGCGCCCGCGCCGCCGCAGTACAGGACGGAGCCAGGCCGGTTGCGAATCACTACAAAGTATCGCGATGATTGACTACAGTTGTATTGATTGTAGAGGAAATTGGATTCCGGTCTATAGGTTGAATAACGGTGACATGCCGCGCTACGGTACGATATTGTGAAGCAAATTAAGATTGGTGGTTAAATAGGGCAAGTTTGATAGTACCAACATGAAAATTAACTGAACCTAATTGTTAATCAACAAAACCAATCAGATTGTTTAATGAAAACGCTCGATCCGATGCAACAACTGTCTATTGGGCTAGTACAATAATAAGAAATAATGAAACCTTTAAATTTTTTTTTTTCTCTTGGCCTTTTATAATTGCATTAAAAGCAGCTGTCAATATTTTTAACATGGACCCATGGTCTCCACGACGTGGACCAGTGGGGAGGAGTACACCGCTAGTGTTGTAACAAAATATAAAAAAACATGATAGGTACATGTAACGGAGTTAGAAATGTAATTCTTTTGCTTTTTTAAGCTTTTTAGTTTTAGAGGTTAATTAAATAATTTTATTTTATTTCTTTCTTTATAAATTAGGTTTTCGAAGAAACTATTTCTTATCAATCAGATCTGTTATCATTGGTAAAACGTTTTTTAAGTTAGAATATTGTAATCAAATTTACACACATCTACTAAATGTCACGAAGGTACGATAACTAGAATTGGGTGAATAACGGTGAAAGGTTTTTTCGTAACCAAGATTACGAATATAGACATATACATAAGGATCAAGCTACCAATAGCATGTCAACGTTATCTGAGAACCATTTACCAACCAAAACAAAGAACCGCATCAAAATCAGTCCATTCGTTTAAAAGATACCACACAGACACACAAAACTAAACGTCAAAGTTATCGATATTCTAACTCTATACTAGATGGCACTGTGTGGTTAACTTTATTAGGTATTCAGACAACCTATAGTAAGGGACAACAGTATAATCAATGGTAAACTGTATAGTAGTGGCCTAACCTTTATTTGTACGGCTGATGGAATGCCAAAAATACAAGTTTATAATTATATTATTGTCCTAAGCGTGACCAGACTGTCCGGGCTGGACACCCCCTCCGTATTGCCTACAACCACCATGCCCCGCTACAACCGCTACATGCAACCTCTACCAGCTAAATGGTGGATGTTGTA
>DWPA01000514.1:0-24315 GCA_018251375.1 Calpodes ethlius
ATAGTTGGGAGGACGACGAGTATTATAGGCATATATACTTTTTACCGCATAACAACATTTATAAGCCAAATTAAAGGAAGTGTTTAATAACAAATGGTTTCCTGGGAACCATTGATAGAAAGAAATTGACAACCTTTTAATTATTGTTCTATTCACACACTAAAGTGGAGGCGCGGGCAAGATCTAGTATAAAATATATCTCTAATATACTGAATAAGCAAAAGTTGAATTGAGACCGTCAATGGCGTGATGTTCAAGATCAAATATGTAACTCGCTACAACCAACACTGAAACTCCATCTCTATCTATTGTGATTTAATGCCTCAACAGGATACGAAGGAAATCAAAAGATTGAAATCATCTTCACAAGTTCCGTGCAAAGCATAAACTCGCCGTGGAGATTTAGCAGAAAACGGCACCGAAATCGGGAGCGTCCTCAATTGTTCGAAACAATTGGAGCTAAAAACAGTTGAAGCTCCAACGAGAATAGAAATCCTAGAAAACCGTCTTATGAATAAGAGATGTACGTACCTTCAGTTAGCGATTGAAGTTCGAGATTATATAGAACAACGCGATTGCGGTAAACTATATTTATGTATCTTTAGGTAATTATAAATTAAAGAAATTAACAAAAGATTATGGGGCTGGTTCAAACCTGGTAGATTTTAGAAATCAAATGGTGAAAAATTATAATATTTCTTATTGAGATACGGCACGGTGATAAAAAAGTTTTTGCTTATTACTCTATATTGTCTCTTTTTATTTATTAAATTAAGATCTGCGATAATTGTAGAAGGATTTAAGTAAGAAGTTGGTTGCTGAGATCCCTTAGAATTAGTCAAAATTTACTCGGTATGACTCTTGACAATAGTAATATGATTAATAAGTATTACTTGCGAAGGTTTCGGAGAAAAAGTAAACTTCTTGAACAATTAATAGTAATTACTAACTAATTACTAACATTAGTATTGAACAGCCAGTACAACATTTACCATCCCATGGTGTGATGAAACTTAGAGACAAATTATGCAACATATTCAACGAATGAGAATACTGGAACCAAGCTTAAGTGTATCCATTTTGTTGTTTGTAATTTTAGAACACAAAACCAGTATCGAATATATCTCGAATATAGACCTCAAAAACAATTGTAGGTTTCTAATTTATTATTAATTACTTTTATATTATCAGTTTTGGAATCAATTCGAATTTATGTAAAAAGCTTTATTATTAGAACTCAAATACCTATTATTTTATAAGCAATGACTTCACCATGAGCACTATCAACTTTTATATTTACCAACTTGATTATTTAGATTTGGATTACGACAATTAAATAAAAGTTATATTTATCACACCAACAGGATTTAACCGTCCTCCAAGATCAGTTCAAGGTACACGTTGACCTATATCTAGCGGGAGCTGTCCGGAAGACGGATAATAGTTTTATACAAACTATCGGAGAACAAACATTCGTACAACGAAATAACCTTACGTGAAACAAAGGAGAGAGAATGGTATGTTGGTACCGATGTTTTTTAACACTAAACCAGTTTAAGAAGTAACTTTTATAAAATCTTCGCTTTGCCAACGTCGATTTAATGCCTAATGTAGAATAATAAATTTTGGTAACACATACGTAAAGGTTAATAATATTAAGTTATTTGTTTACGTGTAATACATTATGTAATGTTACTATAAAGCCGACTTGCTCAGGGTAATAAATTAACGAAACTCTATCGCACGCACCAGGCGGGACCGTAACGGAGAAATTGAAACAGAGTAGACATTAAATTTGAAAATTATAACACGCTTTAAATTAATCAAAATATTCAATTGTAGATTAATAATGAAACATAAATTCGCAAGTTCAGCTGAATTGTTTAGTTCAACGAACTGTCAACGGTAAAGAAACATGTCTCTAAATTATTTTATTTAACAAGCTATGTTTCTTAGATTGTTAGATTTTTAGTATGTTTGAGTCGAATCCAGCAAGTTAAAGACCACTTTATTTTATCCCACAAACTTGAAAATTAACATTTACTTTCGTCGTCAGTCACTTCCGATGACAATAGATCTCTGTGACAAGTATGACCTGACTACCTTAAGGGACCTACTACATTAAGGGTTGGCTACAGACCTGGGAAATTTATAGTTCTAACAAGGAATGCAATTTGGTATATGAGAACTGAATGTTGTCAAAAACTAATCTCTCGAGCGCTGCGGGCGATTACAGTAACGAAGTGCGGATATCTGATGTTGCACTGGAAATAATTGGTACACATGCCGCGTGTCGAGCGTCACGTTAAACCCGGATAGCCAGTCGCGGTCGACATGGACAACAGTCATTAAGATAGCCTATTCCATCTGTTGTTATTTGGTATCCTTGTATTTTGTTACCTAACATCCTTATTTGAGTTTTATATTACAGAAGCCGAGGACAACGTTCCTAGGTAGAAATGTTATAAGTCACAAAGTCCCGAAGAATCCACGATCATCTAAACGAAGGTAATAAAGGTACACAAGAATTGAATTTAAGCAGGCTGTAACCTAAGTTTTGGCTTTCCGTGAATTCAATAATTTACTTAAATCCATGATTATTTTTTTAACAGTAGACACTTTTATACTCATACAAATTATAACACTCTCGATGAAGTAATACATTTTATAGACAGTTTCCGGAAAAGCAAATAGAATAGTAAGGAGTCAATATGAGAACCTCTATTATAAATAAAACTTATATCGCATTTTGATATTCGAACAGTAGTTTGCACATTAGTACGTGTCGTACACTAAACACCGACAAACTGTTCAATGTACCCGCATCCCACGTTATGCCTAGCGGCACGATATTACCGAACGACGGTAGGCGCGACACATCCAACACTCGATCCATCACGGCGCCGCTGACGCATCGCACCGCGCCCTTTGTTCGGTTAACAGGACGTAATCAGCGAGGTAATAGTATTGCACACGCGTTTTTCTTTTCGACTTTCGTTGGACCCTGTACCGAGTGCCGACTGTGGCATATAAATGGATCATTTTTCGATTTAATTCGAGGGTAGAATCTAAACAGTGAGAAATATTTTTGAAATACCGTCTGCAAATATATTGTATGTATGTACCTAATAAAAATTGACCATTGCCCATACAATGGCATAATATAAAAAGCATACTAATATTTTTGGCCCTGTATCGCTGAAACAGGCGATGAACTATGTGAGACTGTTAAAACTTTTATCAACCATATACTTTGATGTTGAAATTTCTCAGAACATAAAAACGTTATTTTATAAAAGTTGAGGAAGAATCCAAATTTTTGATAAAGTCGGTCTTTTTCATATTATTCTAGTTGAATGTAAACCGGATCAAGGAGCTGAACACATTATCCGACTTGCGGTTCAATTTGTTCTCGTTGATGAAATTTGCATAGCGAAGTCTCGTTGCTACACACAACTGGGCATACTTTGAGTACAGCTTTTACTTATTTTCTAAATAAAACTACCTCATTTTATTATACTCAAATCTCGATATATGTATACGTGTGCCAGTTCCTAGGGTTACAACGTTTTTTCATAAACGTGTCAAATTTAATTACAATTTATTTTGCTTCATTAAAAGTTTATTATTTTTCACATGCTTTATCACTACTAAACTATGACGCACCATCTTTATAGGCCACTTATTTTAAATATATTCGGCAACAATCGATAACTATCCGTTTAGCGGAAAAATACTCATGAAATTCAAATCACGCGTATAAAGGATTTTTGCGTACTTTATTGATCTCATAAAATAAAGAGTATAAGTACCTTAAATAATTAATAATACTTTATCAAAAAGTATTTGAGGTAACCTTACAAGCAACCGCGTTTGCTTCAGTTCGAAGAATCTGTAACTTAGTACCACGCTCGGGAAACTTTATAGTGGGGATTCTTTTTTATTTGTGAACCAATTGAAATAAAACAGATTCTAAACCTTACCTCTACTTGCAACGTACTTGCTATAATACATTAGTGATCACCGCATAAGCAGGAATAATCACACAGACTAACGTAAATTATAAAAATCGCTATAGAATATACTGCGTTATTTAATAATGTATGAATAGTTTAAAAAATATTTTTTTTATAAACACACTTTTATTGGGAGATTTTCTTTTACTTTTTAGTTCGCTAATTAAAAGTGTGTTAAAAAAGTATTTTTTTAAACTACTAATATATTTTTATATTTTTTACCATATATGACGTAAATACCTGTCAATACGAATCGAACGAGCCAAAACACGATATATTGAAATACTATGGCCACCTTCCAACTTCAATTACAAAATTCCGCTCAGACATATGTATATATGCATATAAATAGAGTGACTTAAATATGTCTAAATAGATTTTCTTTTAATATCATCCATTTACAGATATCGATAAGCTGCAATTATATGCCTCTAATTGTTAGAGGTAGCTACGAAACGGATACAACGATGAACAGTAGATACTTTTCCGATACCTACCTCCGACCGATGCTATCAATCTTAAGCTGTCGCCAAAAGAAATGCCCTTTGTTCGCTCAGTGGCAGACGTGATGACGAGGGTATTTCGCTGTGTATGTTCACGCAGCTGCGTTATATCTGGTCCGCATGTATGAGGACCCCGTCCCTACGACGACAAAGTCTAAACTACCACGGAAGCATGACATCAATTCCATTTATAAAAATTCATCGCTGAGGCTTATCCAACGGACAAATTCCAACTCATTGGAAGTATCATTTTAAGACAAACGTGATATTTTATACAATTTCATTGTAGTTTAATCTTAAAGATTATAAATAAAATTATTGAAATTTATTTTATTGTTCGTTAAGTTATCAGACACGACAGTAATACATCGATAAATGTATTGGTAATTTAAAAAAGAACGAACTCATCCAGCAGATGATAAACTTAGTAAGCCACCAACTACTTCATCCAGATAAGGACGACGGTACAGGTGTGTAGAAATGCCACTAACATAAATGAAATTACATAAAACAAAACGAAGGAAAAGAAAACGAGCAAAAATTGTCATTTCACGTTCACGTGTCATCACGCTCCATTTAAGAAATGAACAAAGCAGGCTAATAAGTGCAGAGTGAAAATAGCGCACGCGGAAGTTTCTTGCAGTTTTTAATTAATTAACACATCGCTCTGCCTCCGCGCCACCAAGTTTCGCTACGGTTCATTTTGTTCTACGCATGTGAGTATACATATTGGGATTTATCAAGACTCGGCACGTGTATATGTGTCGGATCGAGCGTGTTATCAGCACTATCATCGGACATAGTATGGCCGTGTAACGTGCACACAGAACGTGTGATAATTCCCAGGTTGGAGGAACCAATCTCTATGACAACAGACCGTCTCTCCACCGGCTAATGACCGTCTCCGACAAATAGAAACATATATGAGTATTTAATTATAGTTAATAATATATTTTTTAAAACTTGGTAGAGATTAGCACAGGCATTCATCAAAGAAGAGAACTTAGTAAGGAAGAGGCTAACACACCTTTATCAAGTAAAATACTCTTGATACATAAACGCTAACACACTCATAGGCTTATATTATTTCCCTTGATGAAAATTACTTCAGACGTTAACTCCAGGCATCATTTCTGTACCGTCCAATGGAACTTGGAAAAAGGTTATTTTTGTATGCATTTAACAAGTATAAAATAATTTTTAACACAAAATAAACTTCAAAATTTACCTATCCATTGAAACATTCCTAATGAGCTGAAGCTCCTATTGGAACATTGCGCTGTAAGTTTGAAGTTGCTCTGATTATTTTAACAACTATACAAGGGCTGATGATCTTTAAACACTTAAACCGATTGTTGCAATTAAAGCTTAGAACTCATCTCGATCAAGCCATCATTCAAACAAGCACACTAAATGAAAGTAGGTTCATCTGTTAAGGAGCTACGATGCCACCGACAGACCCAAAAATACACCGTCACGAGTTAATCTTAATGCAAACGTCATGGTTTTAAATACCAACAAATCGATTTAACAGTAAGCGGTGTTCATTATTTTTAAATTTATAAATCTCCTAACAATGATCCAAAAACCATTTTAAGAACTTATTTCCAGTTGAACACAAGTTCCAAGTGTTAAGTGTCCAAAGTTTTATAGAACTGATTTCTTTCTTTGATATTTCCATAATTACAGTCTACCAGTAGTTCTCAGCAGTTGTTTATTTTTATTTAGTATCGCCATAAAACATATCGCAGTGTTTAGAGTTAGACGAAGACGTAGCTCGGTCTGTCGCCCACGCGCCGGCAAATGGATTTTCCCTGTCGCCAGTCAATATAGCCCGAGCCACTTCGAGGCTATTCCGCCTGACAAGTGGCTACTGTGAATGTAACAACTTTCCAATGTTTCACACCGAATCACTGTCGGTTTGATGCGTGTTGCTTTTATTTTTATTGCTGGCAATTAATGAGTGTCAAACCCACCTCAGTAGCAGTTACCGTTTCACTTCAGGTCAGAAATCAAAGACATCCGTAGCTGTATCCTATAATTATCACGACAATCTCAGAAGGAGAGGACATAATGATTTTTTTTATGCATGTGCCACATCTCCGTTAACATTGACGTAAACGGCTGCACCCTAATACATAAAATAGTTCGTTAATTTTAAACTTGGCAACATTAATTAATTTGTATAAAAACAAAATTCTATACTAAAGTAGTGCATTTATTACCGTGTTAAATTATTGGCCTTATCTACGTAGTGTTATCGTTAACGCGTCAATTAACGTATGTGTGTAGCCATTATATTCAATCTTAATGTAAGTTTAAAGTATATAGTTAAAAAAATAATAAGTACCTGGAATTTTGAAAAATCCTGTAGCGTGTAATTACGGGTAAATACAATTATTATATACGTCCTATGCAATACGGTAAAACAAATTTTATATCTCTCATCATTATGTCACGGTTCAGAAACATCGGCCCTTTTCAACGAACAAAGCGCATTTCATTTGGCGGGAACGCCATGATGGATAGCGTTGGTTGACAGGTGACGTCACCCGCCGCCATTTTGTACTGCCGTGTCGTGGGAAAAATTGTGTTTGCAAAGAGTGAAAACGGTACTTTACTTCCTTGGTGAAATTGAGTTATGTAAAGTGTATAACATATCACAAGCATGAATCGATAGTTGTGAGAGCTAGTCAGATTAAGGATTCTCTAGCAGTGCTTAGGTAGTGGTGCATGTTACTGTGCATAAAAACAAACTGTAGGTATAAAAGAAAAAAATATTAGGAAATCAATGCTACTGAATCATTACCGCTCCAGCATCGTTAAGACAAATTATTATAGTAATAATTCAGATTATAATTAGATGTCCTCATTATAGTCTTTATAATAAATATTCCGTCACCCAACCAATGCGGGCAGATTATGTAGTATTTTAGTAGGTAGTTGTCGCTTTAAATCTGTAACTTTGAATAGTTTTGTGGTCATAAAGTTGTATGTATAATTATAGAATACACGCTGGCTACATGTATTAATAAGCTGCAACCGAATTAAAACCAGTGTTAATCAAATATCTAGTCAATCTACGTCATTCCCTTAAGGACACGGTATGTATTAATTAACATATATATTAATTGATTCTGCTAATATGTTATAATATATTAGCAGAATTAATTAATATATATATTAGCCTACCAATTCGTGTACCGCTGTTAGTATAAATAAGGACCGTGGCACGAGTTGTTATTTATGTGTCCATTTATTATAAATATACAAAAAATCCTCATGTACATTTAAAAAAGTATTTAATTCTAGTTTTAAAGTAGTATTGTTTATCATCTCTAGTGCGTGCGTTCGTCGACTTAGGAGTATGAAGGTCACACAATAGGAAAAAGGTATTCAAGTCTCACCCTACCTAACTTAGCATACGAATGTCGTAAGAATCATTTTGGTATGCAGTGTACGCTTGAAATTATAACTTAATAATTTGTAGGCATTATCAGACATACATTTTAAATTTATTTCGGAGTAAAGTCAGATACTTTAAGTAAAAAGTAATCTATGCTCCAGGCACTAGCCACATTACTTGTGACTCACTTTTAGTACAACGTTAAGTACTAAATATCTACAAGATTTATAAAACCATACTGTATATTATTTTCTTGAAGTATCATCGTTGCATAAATTTCAATTTCAAGCGCTACTCTCCCGAAGTTGTATGATTTTAATTTAAATTCTAATTCTTGGCGAACAACTTTTATTAATTAAAATGAATTTTAAAAAGTCTCGAGCCGAGCTCCACTTGGATGTTTCAGATTATCCCGTCCAATTACATATAGAAAAAAAAAATATTCGTTTAAGTAGATAGATGACGTAAGAAAACTTTACTAAAATTATTATCATGTGCTCGAAATATCTAAGTAGACGAGAGCAATTAGGAGGTTCGTTATGCTACACTTGATGATATGTAAACTTTGAAACTTCCATAAGCGAGTAATTTGTTCAACAAAATTATTAACTGAGTTACTACTACACATATCACACTTGTATGTACTGAAAGTAGATACTAAATCTCATCGTTATTTACCTGCCTTTAAACAGTGATAGCTAAACTATAAGTTTAAAAGCCATCTGCTCACGAGGAGCATATATTTTGAACGGAATCCTGCACCGCCATATCTATGAGTTTTAAGTAACATAGTCATAATTTATCTTTGTAAAGGCTGTTGTTTAAATACCTGCCAAGTGGTTGTCTGGCCTCGCTCAGTGTAAAGAAGATGTAAGAATGACGAAAATATGAGTGTTCCGTCTTAAATAGAACCCTGAAAAAATCCAATGATAATAGGATAATAATCATATAAGGTTAGGTAACAAATAATAATAACTTTTAGAAAATACTTAAGAAGCACATTATTATTAAAAATATTGAAGTAAGAACAAGACAGAAATCAAGAGACAGTTGTTTTAGACGAATATAAAACCTATTAGATGAATTAACAGTTTCCGCTAAATAACATTGTATAGATTACTTAGAAATACGTCATCATTCATCATCATCATTACAATCCATAATTATCCCACTACTGGGCTCGGGTCTCCTCTCACGAGGTGAAGGGTATAGGCCATAGTCTATACCAATAGGGGTATGGCCACGCTGGCCAAGTGCGGATTGGCAGACTTCACACACCTTCAAGAACATAACTCTCAGGTGCGCAGGTTTCCTCATGATGTTTTCCTTCACCGAAGCAAGTGATAATTAACTAGTGATACACAAATAACTTTTTTGAAAATTAGAGGTGCATGCAGGATTCGAACTCACGGTTCGGGGAACCAACGCTCGAACCACTAGGCTATCACTGCTGAGAAATACGTAGTAGCAACGTACTAGATAATGATTAGAGACATAATTTGGAGAAGTTGGTTCAAATGGAATACATCAAAAATAGCATTTATGCTGTACTAATAACCGGCTTCTCCAAGTGTTTGGCTTGCAGCAGTCGAAGCTCAAACCGCTCTCCACATCTCTGCTATTGTCGATAGATAGAGAATTTATCTTGATAGTTTACCATTAAGGAGTTGTGGGTTTATATATTTCCGCAACAATTTAAATAATTTTCGAAGTTCCAAATATGCTTTCCTCAGAAACATAGTTAGACAACACTAGTCCAAGTTGGCCACCACTGCGCGGACCACATATGAAGGAAGTTTGTAACTGCTCAAGTTTCACGTGGAATAGTTTGGGAAGTTGCCGCTTCAGTCAGTGCGGATTGTACCTGAAGATCTTTCGGGGTTTCGAGACTAGCGTTCTGTTAAGTCGCAATGACTGTCATGTGTTTCTTTACACTGACTGGATGTAAGGAGCTCAAGTAACCCAGCAATGGACGCTGGTGGGTTAGTTCTACATATACTACATATACTGAACTTAATCCCTGTGTCATCGGATTGCTCTAAAATTGTATTCTCTAAAACATATTAAATTAAGCCCATTATGATGATTAAAGCTGACAATCAAACGCAGAACAAAACAATTTAATTCGTGCTCCAAACACTGAACAAACAACTGACGCTCATACAAATTCGGCCGAACATAAAGTTCAATTTGAAAACATGGCTCCATTTGATTCTAATACATTTTCGTTCAAAACAAAAACAAGGTCGAAAACGTTATTACGTCACAAACGGTGGCGCTGACGTCATGCATACATTCAATAAATCAAATTCCCAACAAATTAAAGCATACCTCACAGTACTGAAAGCAATTTACGATTTTGTAAACTAGTTATTGTGTTGTTCTGTCGAAAGGACGATGTCCAACTTTAGGGTCGTGTCTCAGTACAGACGAGTAACGGAAAACGATGATAAATAATAGCACAAGAAGACAAGCAAAATCTGTGATTGCTTTTAAGTTTTAATGTTCAATATGAATTAATGAGTGACAACCATCTTACGTGACGATAAATAGAGGTAATGTTGAAAATGAAGAGCACACCAACTTAGCAAAAGCTCCTTTCTTGAAGACTTCACGGCAATGTAATCGATGGCCTATAATGGTATTACCAGACTATCAATTATATCAAAGTGTCTGAGCGTTAGCGACAAAAGATATCTAAACAATTTTGTTTAATATCGGATCTGTCGCCGTTGAAACAACTACCTCAGCTTCTAACTTTAATCTATTTTCATACCAGCCATGCAAAATAAACTTCCAAGCGAAATATAATAGTTTGTGAAAGTTTTCCCACGGGATAATGCTGGAGAGGTAATTAGTTGGTTAGAATCTGCGATTCCATGCTTCGGTTACATGTAACGCTACTACTAGCTTTTCTGTGAACGGTTTGAAATTTAATTAGAAAATCGTAATAAACAAATATTATCACTGACTAGTGACGCATTTAGCTTTGAATACTATTTCGAATTAATTAAAATTGGCAAATCAAAGTTTTGGATATAAGCCATAGTGCCCAATTTCCAGTCGTATATATGTTTGATCATGTATTGTGATATTAAAGTTACAAAATAAATTATTTCTTTAACCTTTGAAAGTAAATGTGCAATGTATTTTACGTCTCTTAAATACTTGTAATTGGACTGATTCTTCTCACAAATTGATATGGAACTGCGTATTTAATAGAGTTAACTTTTTGACTGAGATCTTAAGAAAAAACATTTTCCGACGTAGATTTTTACATTTATTAAGATCCCGTACGCAGCGCGCGTACGTGCCGTAAATAAATTGGACTTATCAGCTGGGTGTCTCACCGACTTGCTTCACAATAGCCAGATAAACGGGAGATACGGCCGCTTAGCTGATATTAAGATTCTCCCATCGCAGACGAGTAAGCTTAGTATTTGAAATAATCTTCAAGTAGTTAAGTCTATGGTAGATTAGGCACAGATAAATCGCAGCGTTTCTTATCAATCCTTCGATAAAAATAAAATAAAATCCAAAAAAATTGTGACATGGCCTATAATATAAAATCATTTGAAATACACATAATACATAAAAGATAACATATTATCTACAGAATTAGTATAAGCGTAAGAAAACAAATAATTTTCCTTCGTTTTTCAACAAACATTATTCCAAAAACAATCATGAGGTATTTGAATCACAACCCTATGAAATATATCAGACAGTCATTAATAGGATGGTGACTGAATGTCGACCATATTACGGTGTACATGAAATTCCGGTTTTCCTTCATCTTCGCTCGCTCCTCAATAGTTACTCGCGTTCCGCCAGTAAACTTACAAGTTCTTTAGACAGCGTTTAGATACCGTTACGTGTGGGGATATTTTTATGACGGCAAGTCCAGAGGCAACAGGCCTCGATTTTAAATTTATTCCCAAATCCATTTACATGAATAAGAAGGGCTTCTGTACATTTAAGTACGTTTTACAGATCAAATCTGATTCAAGTTTTATCTCTGTCTACAGTGGTATTGTTGATTATTGCGGTAACTAATCCGAAGAGATCAGTTTAGATAAATGCTGTTTTATAAAATTAAATTTCAACTGTACTCATTTTAGACGACCAATTATTATAGCTTGGTGGTTGGCTTCTCAGAAACAGTTCTGATGATATCAATGAAAATTTGAATTCACTGTTATTTGGGTCAAAGGATCAATTGATCAAGGTTTCATTTTCAAAAACAGCCGTTTCTAAAATAATTTAGGGAATTTATTTAGTTTATTTACATTGACACCAGATGACGACTTCAAAATTGAATTAAAACCCCTCATTACAATAAATTAACCAGCCTTATATTAGTATTAGCGCCATCTATAAACTTAATTATACACTAATTGAGTCCGCGTAGCGAACTGACTCGGAGCGAAGCTCGGTTTATGACGTTAGATGTAAGTTAGTCGTATTCACCATTTAATTATCCTTTCTCCTATTTTTGGACCAACATTATCATCGCTGATGTCTTTCGTGCTACTGATGTTCATGGGCGACAGAGACCACTTACCATCAAATGGCCCATCAACACGTTTTTGGTTATAGAAATAAAAGTAAATCGTTGAGCCTCTTTTTAACACGTAGCATACATACTTATATGAGTCATGAAAAGATCCAAAATATCTGATTGATATAGGAGAAAATGGAGGAGGCGAAATGAGGAAAGCTTTGCTCAAGTACCATATAAATCCTTGGAAAGAAACCGTTCAACTAAGTACCCAAGTGTAAGCTTCTTATCAATGCACCATTAGCCGAAGAAGGAAGTTTCTTCCACATGGACTCCACCTGGAGAATCTCCAAGGTCAGATCATCACTATGCAACAGACAAACTTCACCAGATTCCATGATATGGAGTTATTCAAAGGTGTAAAAAGAGTCCCCATTAAAAACTAACCTTGCAATAGTGACTATCCTGGTGAAGCTCATGCCCAGAAGACGGGATCACCCGCTTATTCTTAACCCCTTAAAGCTGTAAAAAAGCACACAGAATCTTGTGATCTTAGAATATGCTCTAGCGACTGCAACGGCTTTATTTCTGTACGTTTGATATATTATCTGAAGCGTCCGAACATTGTATCACTGACGTTATTTAGCGCGGCACATCGTTTGTCACAACTAACTCCTCGTAACCGGTATACTTGGTTTGGACGCTGTTTCGCGAAGCTTCGGCTGCTGTGAAAAATTGTGTCACAGATATACGGACAGGCCGTAGTAAAGTTCCGACTCTAGACCTTCAATCGTTATGCTTCGTATGTATCTTTAAATAATCGACTTGAATTGACTATCGAGAAGACTTGTTGCGTACCCCGTCATCCACATGTATCCTATGGTCAAGTAAAAACTGTTATATTTTAAAAGTCAATAAAGGACCGAGTTTTTAGTTCCATTATAATTTGGTCCATTAGAACTTCCTGTCCAACCAGCGTTTAATCGCTCTACCACCCAAGATTTAAAGCCAGTCTCGGTTTAACAACCATTTCCTTCTTTCTTCCTTTTCGGTTCCTGGTAGGAAGCACATGTTACCTATGGTTCATTGACAACGTTGACCACTAACACGAAAGTGTCTCGAAAATCCACAATATAAAACTGAGTTAACTTTATTTTATAATCCTATCACATGCAATATAATAAACATCTATTTTTTATTTTGGCAAAGGGGAAACCTTCAAAAGTTTCCTCGTGGCGTGAGAGCGATACAGGGTTACGTGGGATTTGTGCCGTACTCCGGGGTCTCCAACGGAAAGCAACCGGAGTCCTCCGAACGCGACGTCAATTATGCTCCGCCTACGAGGAACTTAATGCCATAACGATTCTTACATCTTTACGACAAAACATGACCACACACGCATCATCGTCCTTCGAGAAGCTGATGGGCTGTTCAAGCTCCCACTCCACCCATTTCTACTCCGAAAGCCCCCTTTAAGTCATTTCTTACGACAGGTAGGGAATATGTTAACTCGTATTCTGGTCCCCAGCATACAGGACAAAACATATGAGAGCTACACTCCTTACAGCTAATTAAAGCATAATAACTAGAGCCTTATTAGTGACTGTGAATACATTTCTTAACGTTTACGTAGACGTTTTCCTTAGATAGGGTTAGATACAACTGTTCTATCGTACGGAGCGCCGTAGTAAGCGTCAATTACGATTCCTATATTATTCCCACTGCAGCAGGTTACTCGACTCGGACTCGGTTAGCGACTCGCTTCAATGCAGTATAAGCAATGCTATCGATGCTGCCTCAATCAGATCTTTGAAAGGTTTTCAAATTCAAAATGAACTTCACTTTCTATATTTAGTGATGCCATTTAAATAGCTCCTTGGTACCACTAGAAATCTGTAATTTGGAATTTACATATTTATCACGTCGACAAAATGGTTTCACAAAATCTTAAAAAAATAATTTTAAATGACTTTCTTTATATGTGCAGCGATTATAATTTTTTTCTCGTCCATCCCATTGTTTGGAGTATCGTTGGACGGGCCATTCAAAGGTGTAGGGGGGTAATAACTATTCCTTTTTATTTTAATAGTGCAATTTTTTTTACATTCAAATGTCTCCTTTGCCAGCAAAATATTTTGGTCCAGACATGTAAAAATTGAATATACTATATATTTTTTTTTTTAATAAATATCAATTTAAAAGAAGTAACGACGAAAGAAACTCCTCAGCTTATCTTTTAAACCAACTATAATACATAGTCACAAAATATTTACTGAACTGTTATGTCCAGTGGTTCTCGTCATTAATATTGGTATATGTGTATAAATAACGTCTATGAACATGCAGTGTTTTCACATATCGCCTGAACATTGCCTCAAATAAATAATGTGCTAAGGTAAATTTACCAGGTATTAATATAAAAAACTCCAATATTTCCAAATAGCCAGTCATCCAGCTGCGATATTGCTACCGGCGTCAGTTCGTAAAGCCGGATCATGTGTACAAATACACAGATTTCGGGTCAATGGATATAATCCACGCAATATGTTCAATCATTCATTCCTCTTCGCGAAACAAACATTTATCTTCATAATTTTCCTCGTGTGATGTAAGAGCGCTTTCACATAAAACTGTTGGGAAGACCGCGTATTTTATTTTATCTTCACATCGAGCGAGTGCGTTCGAGCTTCATAAATGGATGATAGTGTCACGTATTGTTTTATGGCGTTATTCCTTACGTAAACATTTGTAGAACATCAATCTCTCCAGTTTACAACGCAGCACGTAAACACAAATAACATTAATCGAAAACAAAATAAAATTGGCGCCTCGGATTAAGAAAATGATGCTCTCTCAATCGTACAAGATACCGTCTACTCAATTTCTTGTCCGATTTGAAAAGCATCATTTTTCATTCTAAAGTTTCCACATAGAGCAAATAAGATTTCGATTCTTTCGAATCACCTGACCTCTATTTTTTCAAACTGGCATGTGTCTAATTCGAAATATTTTCATCTTTTTTAGTTGAAAATAAAATCACGAGGAAACCTGTATCAACGAGAGTTCTGCAAAATGTTCTTAAAGATTGCGCCTAGTCTATCAAACTATCTGTAGCCAACGTAACGGACTACGGCGCTTGCCCCTTATACTGTTGGCGGAAACGCATTCCAGACGTAAGAGAAATACGAAATACTAACGATGCTAATTCTGTAGGCTGTGATTGAACTGGTATAGTATTATATATAGGTTTTATCAATATTGAAAGTTTAAGCTGCAAAAATTTCATAGTTGACTGTGGAAGCCGCCTTACGCTCAGAATCACTATTACCTATCAGTTCTACGGTAACGGTAGTTTTAGATTATGCTTAGTAATCGGCACGTCTGGCATTAATCATAATAAGGCAGCCTAGTTATTGGAAATTAACTTCTATGGGTGTCAATTCACAAACTCACTAGTGGACCAACTAATCATAAGTGAACGTTACCACGCATGGACGTTCACGAATCCGGATACGACAGTCGTCAGTAGAAGTGGATGCAAAATCTACATACCACAACACTGTAGGAAAACGGATACAGAAATTCCCCATACAGTCGTTACGAAGATACGTTATAAGGTAAACAAAATAAAGCTCATTGCGGTTTCTTGTTTTGCAGATGGCAGAACCGCAAACGACAACGTCGTGAGGATGAAATATAAATTTTAATTGGAAATCTGATCTGGGAATAACTTGAAAGTTAGATTATTAATTATCTAATGGGCTGCAGGCTGAGAAGTAACGTCACACAATCCCCAAGTACTAGAGTAGTGTCGGATACAGTTTATGAAGCTTAATCTTATAATGCAGTGATGTAGCATCTATTAAATATCGGAAGTTAACAAGTACCAAACGCAACTAGGAGAGCTAGTACGCGAGTGCACCACCGCAACAAGTTCTGAGCAAGTTAGAAACTTGCTCTGTAATTACTGTTTATATTACTTTTAAAAGATGTGCTGAAGAGTTCCTTTTGCTGTTACTTCGCTTCGATGATAAAGCATCTTTGCGAAACAGTATTTAGAGGCAAAGAATTACGTGTGTTGCTAAAATACTTATATTATTAAAGAATACTCCGTAATATGGACCGTAGACGGTACACGTCCTGAGAATTTCCCAAAACGCATGTATCTTACCTGCGGGGCTCGTTAACGGCATCACTTACCCGCACCACCTTTTGCGCATTTGCGCGGAAAATGAAAGATGGCGTACTGCTCGCGCCGTGATTGGGTTTGCCCCGTTTCATTTAATTTAGGGTGAGGGCCACACGAATCTAGTTACACTTAGGTCCCATTTCGGGGGCTTTTTTAAGGGTAATATAAATCATTTTTAAGAGGAACATTGTCGCATCTTGTTTCTTTCGGTTTATTTTCATCAAAATAGCTCAATATATTTTTTCGCCATAATAATTCAAAAACATTATTAGGTAATAACAATATAATAATTATACTTTGAATAAAGTAGAAATATTCACTGACTTACGACACGCGATGTACTACTTAAGTATTTTTAAGGCTTTAACTTTGAAGCAGCACGGACTGCATGTGAGTATACAGGGAGATGACTATTCGAAGCAATTTTCGGCGTTATTCGGATGTGAAAATTTTCAGGTGACAAAAAACCCGAACGCTAACGCCCTCTCGGAATATTAATCATCGTCCCAAAATAAAGGAGGGTACATCCGAAAACCAGTAATTACACGCGGAGCGGAACAAAGGTGGCTTCGACAGGAGACCAGAACGTCTGCTTTGTGCTTTTGAAGCTGAACATCAATGAAAAAATTTAAAACTTTTTCGTGCTACTGATTTTGTGCAATGAGGCCTAAAAATGTTTTTGATGATGATAGCGAATAATAAAAATGACAGTAACAAGAAGTAGAGTTCTTTACGAAAAATCATTAATTTGAAATAAATACTTCCGAGCATGGCTACTAGCTTCGATAAAAATACAGGTAGGAAAGCAAAAAATATCTATAAATCTATCAGCCTTTAAAGGTCCGCTACTGGACGATATATATATGTTTTTAATTTTTTCACTAAATATATTTTAGGGTACATTCTCTATGATGTTTTTTTCCCGATCAATCTATGGTGAGGGGAAATGTTGGATAGGTCATTCAAAAATATTGTAGGTCTGTAAAGCGATGTTTTTTAATTTATTTTGCGAAACAGGTTTCCGTTTGCAAAATACATTATTAAACAATTATTGTTATTTAGTAAATTGGCGGTCGACTCCAGTTAACTCGTATATCATACGTATATTTTGACGGCCCCGTAGCCTAGTTGGTAGTGACCCTGCCTGCGAAGAGAGGGGTCCTGGGTTCGATTCCCAGTCGGGGCAGATATTTATGTGACAGATAAATACTTGTTCTCGGGTCATGGGTGTTAGTGACTTGTTATTTGTGTTGTCCATTCCACCCGTGACACAGGGAATCCTACTGTGGGGGTATGAGTGTGTTAGCGTTTATTATTATTTTATTTATTATATATTATCTTCAAAGTGTATGCTTATACTTCGTTTGTTAGAAAATATGGTCTACCGAACCTGGGATCTTTCTTTACCCTTTAACTTGCTAGCGTTTTGTTCCATCTATCTTAAACATTTAACACATAAAAGTTACTAAACAGATTTAAGTATATTTCTTATTTATATATGATGGGTTATGTAGAATACTTCAATTTAATTACGAAGATTTATTTCCATGGGATAAAAAACAATGAATACCGTAAACATTTTGTTAAGAGAGTAGACATAGTTTTAACTATTTTCTTGCAATTATTGCAGTAAATGATTGAATTTCTAATTTATAGAAAAAGTGTAGTTATGAATGACAAAAAAAATATTACGGACGAAAACTTTTCTCAAATTTATCAATTGAGTATAACCGAGTTTATCCTCATGATTTTACAATCCAACTACGATATAACAATGAGTATGGCAATTAACCTTCAAAGCAAATAAACGAAGGGCTGCTCACGGCGCGGCGCGGGCGTCTAACACCAACCCGCTAGGAGCACACAGGTTACAGTCACGGGTCATTTTCCCGCGGAAGCGACGTAATCGTTCCCCACCGGAAGCGCCGTTGTTCGCTACTGTTTGTTACCGACTAATGCAGGTCGATCGCTTTTATTGGTACCGTTTCCCTTTGTTATCGTTATGGTCCGGAACGAGGAAATAGTCAGGTTTCACCGGACACTTGGCTTCGAGTTTTCTTCTCGTTGCGGTGTTTACCAAAGTGAAAATGTTTGGGATTCATCTGCCTTTGGTTAGCAATTGTTTTTAAGTACCTAATTATGTTTCTAAATGTTATCCAAGACAACGGTTAGGAAGTAATACACCGTTAGCTCAAAAACCACTGCATTTCACATGTAGATGTGAACTGCAGGACACTATGAGAAACTCCCGATTGTTGGTAGGTTTATATCAGCAGAAAAAAATATAGAATCCTTTACAAGTTATAAGCCTTTACATTTAAAGAAGATTATTCCTACACAGTGCCAATTAAGAACGCAAAAAGTCAAGCGAGATTTGAAAATGAAGATGTAGGTACATTTATTATTTAAATATCGGCATATCCAAATTTAGAAGCTTCTATCTCATTCTATCAGATATGTAGCATTTTTTATATTACATCCATGTTATCTTATATGTATATAGAAGTCGTATTTATGTTAATTATAGGTCACCTGTAGTGACATTGTTGAAATCAGGAGAACAAGCAGATTGCTAGATTGATAAGGAGCATGTTACAGGGGCCATGCAATCAAAATATGAAAATGAATCAATCAGTTAATTAGGTTTATCATGTTGCGAGAAAAGCCAATTTATTACATGGACATACGCAGCGGCCGCTCAGGTTAACCTCCAACGTGTATTTCATGTTCAATTCTGGCAGTCGACCGCAGCGCTGCGGTGGACTGTTTTGTCGGAAATGCTCTTTGATTAAACAAATACCCATATGGTTATTATTTCCAACCATATTGTCGTAAATATTATCGCAACGTTATTGTTTATATAAAATCACCGACATCCTCGGCTTCGCGTGGGCGCACTGGATGCATCATTTATCAATCAATCTTAGCCGTGTTTTGGTGGAGTTTTGTGATGAAAAAATGGATATTATGAATCATTTATAATAGTTAATATGTAAAGCTTCTTTATCTTTTTTATGGACAGTGATAAATATTAAGTATTAGTTACATAATTTTATCAAAAGTTTTCGCAGGGAACGCGGCTACATGACTTTTATAGGCAAACTTGGATTACATCATTGTAATATTACGCATTGACGATGTACCCTGAGCAATAGGCGAAAGAAATTTTTAATTTAGGTAATATAGCTGAAATATCTTTTGATCTTTTATTTATAAAAAAATACTCGGAGATAAGTTATCTAACAAACATACAAATTTTCAGTATAACATTTGTAAATGTGGAAATATTAAGCTATGCCTTATAAGAGTTTCCCAAACTATGGGCCCCGACCCACTGGCGGTTGGGCGGCAGACGACTGACAGCCGCTGAACGGAGTGTAAGCGCGGGCGGCTTGTTGTTTGAAAAGTCCTTTATACATATTGGTAGCGGTTACATTTTCTAGAGGGTCTTGAGTTTCAGAACTTGTATTAGATGGGTTGCAGCCTACACAACTTCATGAACCACTGCCCTATAAATATTATTAATACGGACGATATCACGATATTTATTGACAAAATCATCACACTATACCCAAGTACAACGCTTCGTGTTGTGAGTGGAATGGATACAAAAATAAGGCGGAACAAACCGCAAACATTAATCCGGGAAACGCAGGACAAACATTTATCTGTCACATAAAATATCTGACCTCGCCGGAAATTAACCTCAGAGTCGTTCCACAGTTAACGGACAAGGTCACGAAGATCACTTGCAACTTGCCTCAAGGGTTCAGGATCGTCATGTATTTACTGATTCGTCCACGTTCCACTTTACACAGAAACTTTTATGACATAAAATGCGACTGAGAAGGTCAAAATAAGAGTTTCGAAAAATATAATCCCCGGTGAGAGAAAATGGAGATTGTATTTTGTCAAACTTTTGTTAATTTCATGTTAAACTGTGAATTATTATAAACAAACTATACCGACTAAATATCCATGAAACATATTTTTGGTAAGTGCATTAATTTCTGCAGAGTTAGAAATAGAAGAGGAAAATGTGTTCACACTTTTCGGCTTTAGCGACGGATTAGCATTTAGATGACAGGTAGATTTTGTATCAAAAAAATTTGAACACTCCACCTCTGAGGGGATTAAAGCAAGTTATTTTAAAAGGGAAATAAGTTTATTTTAAAACACTATTTATTTTTACATCGTTCCCAAATACTAATAGGTAACATATCCTGCGCAAAGCAGTAATAGGCTAGTGGTTCGAACGTTGGTTCCCCGAACGTGGGGGCGTGAGCTCGAATCCTGCACACAACTGTAATTTTCAAATAAGTTATGTGCGTATTGCTAGTTAATTATCACTTGCTTGTGTGAAAGAAGACATCGTGAGGATACCTGCACACCTGAGAGTTCACTATAATATTTTCGAAGGTGTGTGAACCAATCCGCACTTGACCAGCGTGGTGGACTAAGGCTGTACTCCGTACATTGT
Organism: Calpodes ethlius; assembly: GCA_018251375.1. Classification (NCBI taxonomy): domain Eukaryota; kingdom Metazoa; phylum Arthropoda; class Insecta; order Lepidoptera; family Hesperiidae; genus Calpodes; species Calpodes ethlius. The sequence continues at coordinate 21,096 of DWPA01000514.1, forward strand.
GTGAGGAGACCCGAGCCCAGTAGTGTGACAGTTGTGGATTGTGATTATTATTTTATTATACACAATAATATCTTGAAGCGCAAAACAAAGAGAGAGAGAGAGCGAGCAGTTTTTATTGTCTTTCAAAAAAAAAAAACTAGTTTTGAAGACCTACGAATTATAGGCGTAACATTATAAAAGAAAATTGTTTTATTGCATTTATATTTATTACTCATATGATTATCATAGATAGAAATTAGAAATTATGCTCATAAATCTTCATAATGTCGAAACGGAATACTACAAAAAATGAACATTCTCATCGCTTTAATTAATTTAATCAGGGGAAGATAAATTAGTGGTCCGTCGACCGCCGCATCGATCTTCTGGACACGTTAGTAAACAAACGTAAGTGGTCCATCCATCTCGCTGTTATTCATAATCACTCAATCTACGTTTAATTCCACCTGATTTACTTAGTACCTACCACCGGAATAGAGAACAAAACAGAACGAAAAACTTTTTGTCCAAGTAAAATTTTGCATAAAGTTTTCATACATAAATTTGGTATTTTAAACAAGTTTCAAACCAAAAAATCATGAATTTATTTATTTAGAAATGCGAGTTCATAGACGCTCACACATAAGTATATTCAATTATCACTCTATCCACGATGAGAATCACACACAACACACACATGACACAAAATACAATATGAGCGACTAACACCCAAAAACAAATATTTTATCTATCTATTGTTTACCCTTCGGAAAATTTGAACCTGAAACTTGAAACTTTAGCACGCTACGTTCCCCTCAATAGAGATGCGTACAATGTTTGAACCGGAGGTCTATTGCGATACACTAAAATAGAGAGGTGCCTACTACAAGCTTATGACGTTGACCGCTTTACCTGTAATGGGATTATCTCAGGAATTGCATCGCTTACTTAACTTACGAACCGCCCGCTGCATAGTTCTCTCCTCGTTATTAAGAGAGACCTGAATTATAAGGTACCGAGGATTCCTTCAGATATATTCGAAGGGACGGAAAAGTGCTTGAGAGCACTCGAGATATTCTGATTCTAGTCTTAGATTACAATTTATGATACCAAGTTATCCCAAGTATAAAAATCTTGAAACATGTTCACATGAAAGGAAAATATCATTTTAAAACAATTGAAAGTAGCCTACACCAAATTGTACTCATAAATGCCAAGTTCGTTCGTTTGTTCGTCAGGGCGAGACGGAACGTCATTATGGTATAATTTTTCTTTTGGGGATTGTTGGCAAGACGATGAGTACTATAGGCTACTTTTTACCGCGAATAAACATCTCATTTCTGTGGAAAGAGCCATTACGATGTATATTTCAGCCAAACTCAAGTAGCTAAGTACCTAACAACAAAACGTTGCCTAGCAATTAGTGATAGAAAAGGATGGACAATCTTTTTATCGTTATTCTTTACTTACACGTGTGCGAAACATCTAGTAAATTATAACTGCGTGAAAACTGTCCTCGGTATCGTTCATCGAAGCATTCCGTAAAACAGCGTTCGCTCCAACCCGGCCGGTGGTCGAGTGCTCGTTGCCCGTAAATTAACGTCCTGCTGCTACGTTGACTTCCGGAACAACGCAGTTTAAATATATTATTGTAAACTTTATGAACTCAGTTTTAACTTAAGGTAAAGATATTTTATATTTTTGACGATTATTCGTCAGGTCCACCGTCCATACAAGATTCACATCGTAAGTTAAATAAAAATACAGTTTACAGTACAACATACATTACAAATCGTTTTTTATATTTATAAGGATTTTGGTGAAATCCAAATTAATTCATTTTATTCTAACAATATTGAATCAAGTATCACTTACAGGTAAAATATTAAATCTTTTTAAACATTACACAGAATCGAACATATCGCTATAACATTGTTCTAACCTCCGTATTCACAAATAATACTATGAAATCTCACAGTGAAATAGCAAGTATGTTCACTTGTTGGTTGTTCGTACACCCATCTACTTCACTCTAGTTTCTTGAACAGCGCCAAAGACAAAGATGGGTATATAATCAATCGACGTTCTCTCTATTATTATATTGTCTGTAAATACGTCTGTAAGTGTAACTCCAAATAAAAGGTATTTTTGTATGTCCACGATATCTGCAACATGGCAGTACGTACAGTTCAGAATAAAAAACTTAAAACTTAAACACGAAACTCTTCTGCAGCTCAACACGTATAGGAATTTCTGATTCAGCGCCTACTATTACTCGCCGTTTAGGCAGTCAACTTGTAGCAAAATAATAATAGACTAACCTCCATTTTAGCAATTACCGCGTAGCAAGGTGTCAATCCGTTTCGCCATCTAGCGGAGTTTAAATACACTAGGAATACAGAATCGCTAACGCGCAACGGTTTCGGGCGACTTCGGATAATTGCGACAGTCGCGATATAACCGCAGTTATGTCGCGCGATCGATGCTTGCGACAGTATTAACACTATCGTCTGTATAAAAGTAGCCGTGGACAATGTCCTTAATCAAAGGTGGTGCTCCCTTAAGAGGTAACGCTAGCGCTGTAGCTCTTCAACCAGAGACGCGTTCGTGTCCATCGTGTATGGTCTTAGGACGGAAGCCATAACCAGGTGGTATTTAATGGGTAAGCGCTCGGGTGACACGGCGACTGTGTCGGTATGCATGAGCATTCACCACCTCACTCTCATATGGAGGGTAGTCCAATTCACTTTTGTCTTGAGGCAAAAAAAAGTCCTTATATACAACACCTTTAACACATATACGTTTTTACAATAATAGCTTATAATAATTTTTGCAGGGTTTGTGTAGGCTGTGGGCTCTGTACCATTATGATAAACTTAGTGTTACGTTACCACTATTACGAGAACAATTTTAATTATGGTTATCGCTCTGATATAGCGGTCTTTATCTGAAAATGTCTCGGTTCTGCGGCGACTATTAATTTAAAGTATGGTATCCATACTAAAATTATTAATGTGAAAGCATGTTTTTGTTTGTCCGTCCGTCACAGCGGAACGTCGTTATGGAATGATTTTTGGTGTGAAGACACTTGGAAAGATGAAGGGTAACATAGGCTACTTCTTACCGCGAAATAACATTTTATTTCTACGAAAAATCTATTATGATATATATATTTCAACCAAATTAAAGGAAGTGTTTAACAACAAAGCGTTGCATGGCAATCAATGATAAAAAGAAATGA
>DWPA01000515.1:0-24300 GCA_018251375.1 Calpodes ethlius
TTTTCAGCCAAATCGATTCAGCCGTTCGTGAGTTATAAATAGTGTAACTAACACGACTTTCTTTTATATATATAGATAATAGGCTTTATACGTATTATACTTGTAAAATCTTGTAAATATTGGATTTCTCCTCTTTGTTGGCCAGTAGTGCCAGTACTACGCATATTCATTGGCAAGTGAAACCGGGTGGCCTGTCTGCTTATTTGTCGACTTAAAATTACTCCGTATAGCATCCCACATTACTTAACTCGGTTGATCAATTGTGATTGACACAATCCGTAGGGCTACGAGAATTTATTTTTTTCGCCAGTAACAACAACACGCTTTTGCTCTTAATAACAGAGATAAGCAGTGAAATTTCAGTGGCTGTAGCTGTAGTTTCTTGCTTTGATAATCTCATATATTTCAGACGTTTTTACGTTCTATATCAGTAATTATAAATATCCATCGTTGAATTTTGGTGAAGGCAAAAATATTTATGTAACATGCATCTACTTATTTACAATAACATTTTCAGAGGTATGTAAATTTGCGAATCTATGTTTGATTAGGATAAGAAGATAATGGGATCTGAATATGGTGATATCGTTTAAGTAGATAATTTATTTGTCCAATGCAAGCTGTATCATGCAAGTTAAAGTAATTACTAGAGTTTAAATAATTACTTAAAGAATTAAAATTGTACAATATTTTGACTTTAGAAAATTCTTATTTCATTAATTATGTGAATTATTTTTTTCATGAGCTTTTCTGTACGTACGTATGTATCGCTATGATCTTAGTCGAAGAAATGTCAATGAGTTTTATCAGTATTAATATAAAGATAAAGGAAAAAGATGACAGAAAGAATAATATCGCCATGTTGGAAGTTAATAAATGAGCTTTGTAAAAACTATACGTCAAAATAATGTTGCATGAAATTGGTGGGTTGGAGTCGACCTATCGGTATAGCGTCGGTATCATTACGGTAAAATACGCTCTCAGCGATGACCCTGTGAGTAGCATTTTATGGCGAAGTAGTGTTGACATAGATTGACAGATGAGCCGCTCGTTTTCGCATATTGAATCTGGAGTATTCATTTCAAGCTTTACCGGCGTACTTTGGTGCGTACTGGTATTGGAATTCTGATGACAAAAATGAAGAGTTCTCTGAAATAACTGTATTTCGTTGTGCAGAATATTATAAAAGACTAGTCTGCGTAATATTTTTTTTATGGACATACGCGGTAACCTAGCGGATTGAATGTTGACCTACGCATCATTGTTTGAGTTGGATTATGGCATACCGTGCGTACGCCATGGATTTTCATAAGTATCAGACATTTATTATAACTTACTTCCAAAATATAATGAGTAACTTAGTATATCGAAAAGTTCTCCGTTATGCCTTAAAGATTTGTGAAGTTTCTTGGTGCCCAACGTGAATGTACTACTCATATTTTTAAAAGAATTATGAGTACAGCAGAAGTATATTTATGGGTTACAATAAATATGACATTCATGCGAGTATTATAAAGAGATTTAGGAAAAGAGTTGGTATAGAGGTAATGTAGATTTTGTATGGATAGTCTTTTCTATTTTTCCTGAAATGTAAGAAAGTGTTTTCTTTAACTTAATAATCATGTACAGTACTCTTTTTCTAATCAAGTTAAGCTTTAATCACGAGAGAAAGCTTGGATGTTTTTATATGACGTCAAATTAAAAAGTAGTATACATATATTTTTATAAAATCGACTTGCTCCACCATATTGCTTTCTGGCTCAAAAATCTCGATATAAAATTCACCTCAACGCGGTTGCAGCTTTAAAAAAGATAAATCAACAAACAGTTTTTCATTTATATTTATTTTTATTAATAATTCTCTTCCAGTAGGCTGTGTTTAACTTTAAAACCGGGATGTAATTCCGATTTTTTATTCCTTACATTACTGATGTTAAGTGCAACCACTTTGTTTGCTATGAATATCGTTATTCACTTTGGTTTTTTAATTATTTATCACTCGTTTCGGCTCGTGATTTCGCTTGCTTTGCCTTCATTTGGATCCACAGATGAAAAAATGTGGTATGAGTACGTGTGTAAGTTATTTTTCTGCAGTTTTATGTCTACTTCTTAGTTACAACTTTATAAATCGAGAAGTTAACATAACAAACAAAACATTTTCGGTCTATTAATAGAACCCACATACTAAATATCCGTTATCGGACGGATTGCACCCATTTTTCGGGTTGAAAAGTATCCAAAATGAATACACCAAAAGACATAACACAGACACCTATGTGGGAAACGATTAACACTAATAAGGAACGTAATCACAGACAATAATGTAACTTTAATCAATCACAGACTCCTCACATTACCTTTCGTCGTTAGCCCTAATTTGGGATCCCTCGGGAATCACTTCTGTACTTTCCTAAGTGAAAATCAATTACCGAGAATCGAATAAGGATCAACTTTGTGGTGGCGGTATTCAGACGGTAAGCGCACGTTCACATGACGATTATGCGGTATATTTTTGCGATATGAAGTCGAGCGACGATGGGCGATGAAGGCACGGACGTCATAGAAACATTTATTGCTTTTTCATACACTTTTTGTTGACACTGCGGTCTAACGGACAAAAATCCGCACCGGGTTATCGCTGAATGAACCTAGCGTAACTTGTCAGAATTATTCAAAGAAGTGTCATTAGTTTTATTAATATGATTTATACTAGTTATTATGTAGTGATTTATCTGATTTTGTATCGACTATTTACATAAAAACTAAAAATTGAAGACATTTAAAATACTGAATATTAAGACCCAAATTACAAAGAGCCTTGTCTGAGTCCAAATCTTTATTTGTCACAGAATAAAATTTTATGCATAAATGCTTTAGCTATATAATTTAGATAATTGTATTACAAAATATATATACCGTTTATAGATATAAACTTTTATGGAATTTTACAGGTGTGTGTCCCCGGCCTAAATCCTTCAATCGACAGGCAATGAATAATCAGGCAAAAAGTAATATTTCATATTACATTTTGAAGCCACTTTTGAATTTTAGACAAAAGGTTTTAAGTTACATATTGCGTAGTGTCTAATGGATATATATTCTAAAGTCAGGCATGCATTAACGAAACATTGAACTGGAATTGTTATTTATAGTGTACATTACGTCCCTAGAAATGCAATAGAACTTCATTAGTTTGAAAGGAAACGGTGATAAATTTCAATCAGGTTGGCCTTTCCAATATAGTTAGATTTAGATTCCGTCCAGTCTTGAAACTGAATACGATTTACAAGGGGGTTATTTACAATTCTATCAATTTTGGGTGATGTGACTGAAATGGAACCAAACGAGTCATGACCGTCCATAATATGTGGGGCTATGGTATGTACTGGGTTCCGTAGAGAGAATCACTTGGAAAGTCTAAAAGCGAGGCGTTCTATGTTAGTATCCTGAACAGGTCAGGTATTTATGACATAATATTAGTTGATACTGCCCAAGCCCAAGCGACACAGGAAATGCTAATGCGAGGTAATGAATGTGATTATTGATTGTTTGTTATAATAGATAAATGAGGAGACCGATGCATTGTATATTATAAAATATGGAACCGGCAACCGCGGTTACACTTTTTAATGGCTGTCTCAGCCAAGTGCACGGCACAGGGTTCGGTTATCGGTCATAGTAAATATTTATTAGACAGATAAAGGCTTGTACTTAATCTTACTTTTTTATTGTATTTTTTTTGTCTAGATCCTAGATTCAGATCCATAACACAAAACGATCCTGATGGAGATGTATTTGATTTATCGTTTACTATATGTTACGCGCAGCTTCGTCCGCGTGCGAAAAAAGAACAGCAATAAAAATGTGCTCTATTCCTCTCTATCATTAGTTGCCAGGCGACGTTTTATTGTCAAACACAATCTTTAATTTTGCTGAATTATATATGGATCTTCTTAAAAAATGAGATGTATTTTCGGTGAATAGTAGGTTGTACTCTTCACTCTTTCAACTATCTCTACAGCAAAAATCATACCATAAGGATGATCTGTTGCACCGTGAGAGAAGTACAAATAAACAAGTAAAGAAACAGACAAACACACTTTCGCATTTATAATAATAGTATAGATATCTCAACTTGACAAATCATCTGCCACCTAATTGTTCCACAAAGTTACTTTCGTAGAAAACTTATATTATGTTTCATCGTAACTTATCCCCAACTACTGTGATAAGATTTGACTCGCACAATTAATTAAAACTTAGTTTAAATCTCGAAGAAGTTAACTTATAATCCTGAATCATTTCTAGTTGAAGATTTCCGATTAACCTTTAAATAAATCAGCAGTTCGCTCTATCTTACAAGTTCACTTCAAGTCGGTAACAGGAGAACTTCTCTGTCTTAAACTGGGAAGAAATCTCAAAACTTGTTCCAACATTCAAGTCTTATCACTTCCGAAAAAACGTAAATCGTTTTCTACATTTTCAGCTTGATCTTAATCTGAATCTGCCTTTATGTGTAAAACCACAAGCGTCAATCCGTTACCGAATCGTTGCAGGCCCCGATACTCCTGTCCTGATTGGACGTAAAAGCGTACTATATTTTGCTACTAATTTAATTGGTAACCGAACAACAAAAAAATCGTAGGCTCCACGGTCGCGCACATGAAATTTTACCCGTAGCTGTCAGCCTTCAAACTCACGAGTAGAATTCGGATTCATGCAGATTAAAAACATTCCCTGAAATTGCTATATACGGATTTAAAATACGTACAGTGGAATCTATTTCATTTTATAGATCATAGTTCGTCTGGAAAAGAATTGGAAGCAAAAAAATACTCAAAACTTTTCACAAAGAAGGACAAAGATGGTTGCTAGCCTATGGTTACTGTTAGTTAAAGGTTTCGGGTCCTCCTGTAGGACGTTAGAGGTTTACGTACTACAGAATCTATTTCCAATGTTATGAATGAATGACAGCTAAAAGTGGATAAGAATATGACAATTTCATGAAGGGAAATTTGCGACGGTTCGTAACTACTAACCTTATTTATTGGTTAATATAAAGATTCGCTTCCATATACATCTATCAATGATAATTCAGTATTTATAACGATATATTGTGATATATATAATGTTACAGTGACGGTATACAGTTATATTATGACTTATAATGGTATCTTAGTTTATAAAAAGTGCTGCGGAAAAAATAAAAACTATTTGAAAAGAAACGTTCCATCCAAATGAGAATAAACTTGTGTGTTAGGTTTGTTCAAATAAACGGTAAATCGTATTATATTGACAGAAAAGTTCACCGAAACAATCCTCATATGCGTATTAAAAAAATACTACTAAATTATTACTGTTTTTTTTTATAATTTATTTGACTAATAGTTGCCTACACAATACACTCCCACCTAACTAACTTAGTAAAACTCTAATTTGCCTCTCGACAACTGAAGGCCATAGATGGATCTATTAATGTATCAATTAAGTCGAGCATGAGTTCAGAGTCTTTCGTAGAGGTGTAGATCTTAAACAATTGTACCTATTTGTGTACGTACAGTCCAGCAAATTGTTCAATATCCTACGAATACAATTTAACGATGCAGTGAATTCCAAAGCACACTGACGGTAAATTTACCGGACAGACTGGTTAACCAATATTACTCCAATTACAACAGCTACGAAGGACAGTTTCTCGTAGGCCTGCTACCTACCTATATACGTTGATAATATATCAAAACATATAATAAAACAAACACTACATAAGTGATCCATAGCTTTGAGTAACAACGCTCAGAATCGTAATAACAGTAAGTAATGTGTAACTATTTCAAATAAGCCGTTAAAGGCTGCCTTGGTTATATGAGAACGGTGCTATACATGGCAAGAAAGAAATTTTGCCATTTTTTATAATTAATTAAAAAAAAGCATTCATATACTTGTGTGCGTATCGACGATTGCAAGTACACAATATTGCCACACACACATAATTAGGAAAGCTAAAACAATAGAAAGATAGAATCATTGTTAACAAGCTAATAACGATCCCATCTTTCTATTTTACTGTGAGACCTCATAATACTGTTCGTGAATACGCCGGTAAATCCTTATGAGATACTAATGGGTTGTGGCCAATCGCAGTACTAATTAATGGCACTCACGAAAGCTTCCCGTGAACTATACAAGCTTATGTTGTGTAAATTTACATGGCGGATGCTTGATACGCATTAGATCATTCAGTGTTGGAACTCGGAGGTTCGTGGTCTAATTGGATGGGTACTCGCTGCACTCAATCCGATTCATTGGTAAAAGCGAGCTAGCTACTACGCAATGCTTCGCAAATAAAACTACGTACTATATTCGTTTGTTTCTGAATGATCCGTCCGTGCATCGAGGTTATTAGATTTATTTATTAGATTAGATTGAACTGCAGGCTTGGAGAGTCCACTCTCTTTTAACTGTTCTCCCGTTTATATATTGAATAGTTTGTTTTTTTCATTTGTTTTTATACAATGTTGATTTTATTAAAATAGTCGGAGGATCGCTTCAATAAAATCGTGTTTCTAGATGGATATACTTAAAAAAAACCTTAGTAAGTAGGCACTGTTGAAATAAATAGTTTCTTTTTACATATTTTGACTACGATGCGATAAAATGGATCTTTTCTGGTTGAAAAGTTTGCGGTGTCATATAATTTATTCAAGAACTTTACAGCTCGATCGTCTGAAACTCCGGGACAATATTCCTTTTTACATATTTTTTGGCAAAAGTATTTCGTCTGCACAGAATAGTATAAACATAGTTTGATTTCTTTTTTCGCGAAAAAAGATTTATTTCCTATCCTAAAATACAAAAGTATTTCGAAGATAATAATCTTTCCAATTGCTTCTCTTGCAAAAGTATCACCATCAAGACATAGCTAATGAAAGCATATTCCATTAAGTACATGAATTTAGTACTCCGTTACAAAAACGGTGAGTCCTAGAAACTGCTTTTCAATAAACGACACTGCTTTTGTCTAAACAAAAACCCCGACACGACGTGGTAGACTCAATATCGGGCGCCTACTAAAGACGAGTTCATGCAGACTGCACTTCCGTGCCTCGGGCATTCTTGTTTACTGCTTTCACAAATAAAGTCTTATTGTGCTTGAAAAAACGGTTCCACTTGTTCAATAAAGTTCTGGGTATAATGTAGCAAGAGATAGCTTTAACGTTCACTGGCAAATGGTTTAACACACTCATGTCGAAGTTTGAGGCCAGTTAATTGCATGGTTGTTACCAATATACTAAGTAGGAAATGTTACTATTATTATAGCTATAAATATGTACGCATGATGATCAAGTGATTTGAGATTGAGTTTTAATATGAGAGGTGACTCTAGTTGAGTCACTTTCATGTTAAAGAAATGTTTTTATAAGTTCAAATCGGTGCTATGGGGCTATGGTGCTATTTGATTATATTAATTGTTCTCGTTCACCAAGGTTCAATGTTCTTGAAGGTGTATGAAGTCCATAAATCCGCACTTGGCCCGGGTAGTAGAGTATGGCCTGTACCCCTCACATTATGTGAGGAGACCTGAGCCCAGCAGTGGGACAGTTATGGGTTGTGATTTTAGATAATGTAAGCATAGAATATATTACCTTTGTATCTTTATATCACTTTACAAAAATATTTTTCAACGTTAGTTTTTAATACAATTTGCGAAACGTAAAAATAAGTCAGAAACATCTGACGATAGATTTGATATATATGATTACACGTAATGATACCCTTTTCGTATAAAACGAGTACATTTGTTGGGACATAATATCACGCCCATCGTCCTAGAGAAACGACCTTATAAAAAGTCATGCGTAGAGAGGGCGATATTCGAAACTTGTTGCCGCATGAAAAGGGATAATTATTTTAATATCAGTCTTGTTACTGGAAAATAATAATATCATTATTTTATAACCGTGTTATTAAAAATAATAACAGCACTTTATACGTTGCATTTTGGCTTATATTTTATTATAAAAGCTTACACCATCGCATTAAAGCTCTTCACGATGGATTGCTCGGGTATACGATGAATCACAATCATTTAAAATAAACATTTATTTGTATAAATATTTGCCTCGACCGGAAATTGAACCCCTTGCTAATGCGGAATGGAACCCTTTGCTAAAAGAGAATGGGTCCCCCTGCTGAACAGATTGGATCACTACCGATTTACAGAACTGCCACGGGATAACAATGACGTAAAAAAATTAGCATAACTACAGTCGGGATATATGTACTTCTTCGTTTCCTATCCTTATCTATTCATGGGAGTTTTTATGTATCGCCGCTAAACGAACTGACGATCTGACCGATGGTAAGTGACTTTCGCCACCCGTAAATGGCAGGAACACCAAAGACATCAAGAAATTAGAAAGAAGAAAGAAAGAAAGCAAGAACTGGCTCACACTCCTCAATGTCTGTTACATAAGTTAATAATAATTGAATTAATAATAATTATGATGATATAATCCTGATGTGAAGCTTAATCAGAAGGTGGGCCGGCGTTCGTGGAGTGTGGATTTTAAGACACTTTAGTATGCTGGCATAGGTTGAGTTCAGTATTTATCTATACTAATATTAGAAATGCGTAAATGTGTTTCTTTGTTTGTCCTTTATTCACGACGCAACGGAGCGCTACTACTACTATAATACTACAGGCTACTTTTACCCCAAAAGAAGGCTTCATTTTTGTGGAAAGATCTATTACGGTGTATAATTCAACCAAATTAAAGGTAGTATTTAACAACAAAGCGTTGCCTGGCAACCATTGATAAAAAGAAATTGACAACCTTTTTATTGCTGTTCTTTTCACACACGCGGGCAAAATCTAGTACTATATAATCTTTAAGAAATCATAGTATATCCTTTCTTCCCGTGATCACATCGAACGTTAAATATACGATTCAGTCAGCCTTATTAAGACACAATTCATCCAGTACGATAAATCTATCAAGTTACTTTGACCGGATGCTCGGATCCGCGCGAATAACAGCAATTTGTTCCGGTTAATGTGATCGCTTTTACATTGTTCCTCTGTTTGTTCCTCGGCCGGATATTAGCCGTCCCCGGATGTAACATACCAGTTTCCAATGCATTCATTGCTTACATCTAACGTAATTATAAAGAACAAGTTTCTAACGCGGAAATTAGAATATTTCGTAAAAGCTTTTAGAGTTCTGTAGACCACTAAATAACAGGGCAATGTCATTTAAAATACTCATTTATGTTCGTATATGGATATCTGAAAGTTTTCCATGTTACTTAATATTATAAAATAGAAAATATATTTGTTTGTTTGTTCTTTTACGGTGCAGCGAACCATTATTAAGTTTGTTTTTTTGTGTGTATTGTTTGGCTAGAGAGTAATGTATTCTAATTTGTATCACGAAAAATCATGGTGTTGTGTATTTGAGTCCCTTTTCTTTCTTTTTCTTTTGGTGTAACAAGGTGACAAATGAGTTGACGATCTACCTAATCTTAAGTATCGATTTTATTGTCCAAAGACATGAGTAACCAATGCTTTGTTAGGCAATAAAGAGACGTTTACAGGTCTCGTGTCTGATATCAGTAATTTACTCAAAAAAGTTTTAGAACACATAATTCTCATAACAGATAAATAATTTATAAGTCGAAGCTTCGTTTATTTGTTCGCCGCTAGTAACTATTTGTAGCCTGTAAATAAACATTCGTAAGCCGGATATTAGTCCGCGACCGGATGCGGGCGCTCACGCTGTGTGTCGGAATGAGTTCCGAAGTTTTCTTTTCTTTTTGATGTTTACACATTACGTTACAATAGAGATATAAAGGTCTTTGTCGGTATTGTTTTGTCGTTGTTACGTAAAAGTTTGCAATGGTCCTGGCTAGCACAACAGACCATACTATACTACGCTATGAGAGTAGGTAAAATAAAGAAATATTGCTGTTTTTGTGTCATTTCAGATGCCAAATTTTACACGAACGTAAACAACGAATCTGAGGCCACTGACGAGTTTAAAGTCCAGTAAATAAATTTGATATACCATTAATATTATTATTATCAATTTCAATTTGTACTTAATTCAAATTAATTACTTGAGCAGTTATTTTTATTTAATAGCTAAGTAATTGAACGAAGTAAGGGTTGTCAAAATTAAGAATATTCTGCGAATTAGTTGCTTTAGTTATTATTAAACTCAAGTTATTACTTTAATAGAAATAAGTATTTCAATTTCGGTATGGGCCCGTAAAGGCCTGCCTATGCATCATTTTGTCAGGTACTTTACGATTTATGAATCATCGAATAACAAGTAAGTACTTAGTACCTCAGTAAGACTAATAGTGTTTGTAGACGATAGTCAATTATTGTATAGTATATATAATATACTATATAGGGAGGGAAGCAGGGTTGTTCTGCAGGTCCAGAGGGTAGGCTGCCCCCATTATTTTTGCCTTCTACTTACATATATTGTTGTGCCATAAAAAATGTTGCTTATTATGCGTTTGGCTCCTGTTTGGTTTTTTATCTACCTCCAATTATTATCAAGTATAATCTACACAGCATGATTACTATTAAAGAAAATGTTATTCTGGTCTTACTATCTTTCTGGAACATTCGCCGGGAAAATAATTCCTTCCATGTAGCCATTACACACGGCGTCGCGGAAACACAACTTGTTACAGGATCAAATGAACCGATAGATTTCTTGTATGTTTCTGTACAGAACATATATTTTTACGAGATGTCTTCTAGCGTATTAAGATATATTTTGTTACATAACGTCATATGAATACATTTGTTAGTAAATGTTACGTATTGTTGTAAGAAAAATCGTATGATAAATCTTATACACAAGGATTACTCTTCTGCAATTTTTAAATTACATAGTTATTATTTACTAATAAATTATTATTTTAATACAATCCATACTCATATTATAAATGTGAAAGTGTTTTTGATTATTTGTTTGTTAGTTTGTTTATTTGTCTTTCTGTCACGGCTCAACGCTATAGTATGAATTTTGGTTCGGAGATATTTGGGAGGTAGGTCGGTAATACATATACGTATTAGGGTAGACACAAGATCATTAATGGTACAAAGGTATGCTGCTAAGTAACAAATTTACCAATGGCATATTTTTACAGTAAGTAGATAGGATAAGTTAGGGTGCGTAAACATTGTATGAATAAGCGGAAAAAATATTCAGGAGATTTTTCTGTCTAATAAACTGGATCATTTTATTCTCACGATTAATAGGAATATATATCTATACTAATGTTATTAATGCGGAAGTGTTTGTTTGTCCTTCTTGCACGACGCAACGAAACGTCGTTTTGGAGTTTTTTTTGGTTTAGAGACAGTTGAGAGGATGAAGAGTGGAAGAGTGCCATAGACTACTTTCACTACGAAAAAACATCTCATTTCTAAGATCAATCATGATTTATATTAATGAAAGTGTTAAATGACAAAGCGTTGATGATAGAAAGGAATTCACAATTTTTTTTGCGCTGTTAATTTTTTCTATGCGGGCAGGGGCGAAGGCTACATGTAGTTATTTAGTATATGAACATAAGCAGTTGTATTTGTAATATTGAAGTAAGAATTTTTGTGTGTCGTAGCCTTAATATATGAATGAAAACATCTTACATGAGTACAAATAGGATGACAAGATTTAGTACGCTTTCTGTATTATTTTTCTCAATATCTCGATACAATATCGTGCTGTTGATTTACATTCTTGTTAGTAGATGCCGGGCAGCCAAAAGATACAATATTTCTCGCCACAGGCGTTTCAGAGGAAGCTATTCTATCAGAATTTATAGAGCTATGTAAATATCTTCAGAGAATTTCCGGAATAAACTACTTCTGCGTAATAGGTAAGTTTTTATAGTAAAGATTTTGTCATTGATATCTGTTTTAAATAAATTATCTTAACCTGGTATTATTTAATTAAGTAATTAAGCAATTACTATAGAGTCAGGGATATTTCTGTGTGTTTAACGCTTTGGGTAATTTACTCGAATAGAATTCTTCGTCATCACAGCCCATAATAGCCCCACTGGGTTCAAGCCTCTTCTCATAATCATAGTCTACGATGTTGGCCAAGTTAGGATTGACAGATTAGAAACATATTTGGGAACATCTTGGAGAACTCACAGGTATGCGATTTCCATAAGATGTATTCCTTTATCGAATTAATAGTTTGAATAGGATACGAACTCAGGCCCCCGCGTTCGAGATGCCAACTTTCTAACCACTAGGCTAGCTGTTTCATGATGTCCAAGTAACAAAATGTACTGAATTGTACCGTACCTTTGACAGGTGTTTCCCTCTATGCCATTCCATAAAATACTTACAAATCTATGATAAAATTAGATTTATTTCTTTCTTTCTAAAAATATTAGTTGATGTGCTTTTTGTTCGAAATGAGGGCATGAAAACTAAAAACCTGTCAGTTTGCCCTTTGAAACTTTATTCCGCGCTATTCACGTCATTACTGATTTATTTACTCAACTAACAATGTAAACAGTAGAACATTTAATTTTGTCTGTTTGTACGCCACCGTCACGCGAATGCTCTGAAATAAATTGGTATTTTAATAGTATCTACAATTGTTTTGCTTTTTAGTTAGTGAAGGACTGAAAACACGGTTGAATGTATATTTTTAATTTCATTGTATAAATATAAAACTTAACTACATAGATAGAAAAATATGTGTCATATGAAAAATTGTAAAATGGAATATCAAGCAATTGGCTTACTTGTATTCGAAGATGGCAGCACTGTGCTAATTGTGACTGTCATTTACGCGGCAGTATGATATAAGATAACAGAAGAGTTTACAAAGAAAGAGAAGATTAAAGACAGGAGTGTTATTATTTTGCTGGTTTCGAAATTTAATAGAGAAACAGAAGAGAATCTAGCATTCCTGACTTTACCTCGTATTAGTAAGGCACAAAGCTAACTATATGGAGAACGTGATGAAGTGGAAACTACAAAGCTGAGTTTCCATTATGGCCGATGGGATGGCTACAGACGTGGACGACCGATGTACCGCGCTGTATTGTGTGAAGCGACCGACCACCATGTTTCCATTGTAGGATGGACTGGCTATATATTGCGACATGTGAATTATTGTTGGATATACCGTACGTTGCTGTGGACACGACTTCGACGCGTTCCATTAGTGATTGATTATTTAATTAGAGCCACGTTTATAACCTATATTTGACTACGTGTTTAGTGTTTTGTTATTAAATCTCGTAACACGCGAATTAGCTGTATGTTAATTAAAGATAACTTAAAATTTTGAAGTGCATCCAGACATTTATTTTGACCACCATTGTCCGAGACTGGATGGAATATGAAATTTCGTTCAACCGCTGACTTAAATTTAAGGTTTTAGCTTCAGATGGTAATCCATGTCCATGATCTATGTAAAGATCATATTAACGAAAATCGTGTTCATAAATTATTAATATCAATAATGCCAGTTAATGCCCACAATGGAGCCTAACCACCTAAATGATTAGGGTAAGTTACCAACACCCCAACACTGCTAAAACTTTCAAAGCAATTCAGTATTTTATTAAACATTCTAATAATTTCTACATCTACAATAAAAAATATAAGTTAATGTTTGAGATAAAATACTATGAATGTTTATGAAATGTTTCTTCATTAACTGCATATTATTCGAACCGATATTTGCCCTTTCCTTTAATTGAAGCCTTCAAAGTATCCTTGGGGTACTTCTACAAGTAACTGTTTAATAAGTGTTTTTCTATGGAAATCACTATTAAAATAGACTGTTATTAAATGTACATTTTTGAAGCTACAGTTAGTTTTATAAATGACTAGCTTCCCACCCGCGGCTTCGCCCGCGTTATGGCAGGCTCTCAGATACGACTATACGTCAATGACATTTACGTCATGCAAGGAAAATCTTTTAAGTGTGGACTAAATACGTGGGAACCAAAAAGTTCACATAGAAATTGTTACAGAAAACGCATTCTCCATACAAATATGCGTCCCTTATTGCACCCTTTTAAACCTTTATTCTTACAACAAAATGGACCCTATGTCCGTTTCCTGGTTCTAAGCTACCCCCCATCAATTTCCAGCCAAATCAGATCAGCCGTTCGGGAGTTATAAATAGTGTAACTAACACGCCTTTCTTTTATATATATAGATTAGGACTAAATTGATCGATGATTTTGACGAATTTTCTATACTTGGTGATGAGGATCTGATTATGGAGGCAGAAGTAAAAATAATAAAAATGGAGGTCCTAATGTTTTAAAAAAACACCGTGCAACTTATGTTTTTAAGATACTTTTTTCAGTATATATGGTTATCGAAGTACACATGTTAAAATTTCCTCATGATCTTATCGACAAAAGTATCAGCTCTTAAACTCGATGCCATAAAATATGGGGATCCAATCAAGTTTATTCGTATACTAATCTTACTTACCCCAGTAGGCATTTCTCATCGTAACAGTCCGTGAACTTTCATTACCTAGTAGCGTCGATGTATTCAAAACTTTGCTACGAGTATTGCACATCATTTTTATTTCCCCACTTCGACCAATGATGGTTATGATACCATTCAAATAAGATAAAAGTAGCTCCTAGACGAAAACAGGAATAGAGCTATGGTCGGTCTAAAAGTTTTATAATCTCATTAATAGCAAGAGTGTGCCGTCTAGTTTTATTGAGAGGGTATCTCTATTCTCCGCAGCGTGATTTTGTGTTATAGACTTGTTTTTGCTATCCAAATAGGCTGAGATAAAACTGGCAGTTCCATTTAATATTTTTCGGTATTACTGTGAGATGTAAACACGTTGTATAATGTCAATAGTTTCATATTGATCTTACTGGGAATACGGTGAAAATTATTCGGGTAATAAAAGAAGAGATATTGTGGTCCTTTCGAATTTTTTATTCTAATGACAATGCCTATTATGATAAATACAAGCTGATACAACGGTTATTTAATACACGAACTCAGCTTGGCTTCAAACAAAAAAAAATAGTGAATTTTCACACACCGTCAAATATTAATTCATAAATATTGCAACCGTAACAAAAGCCATAATTTCAAACGCGCTAACATTTTAGGCGTGGTGTTCTGCTAGTATAGTGACGTTCATTCCAAATATATATTCCCCTTGTGGAAAGCTCGGAAAAATCTAATAAATCACACCAACGTTGACCCTGCAATGTGCTATCAACGACGAGCAATTAAGCAAAAAAATTGATTTATGTTATAGAGATAGCTACTCGCATTGCCTCGTCTTCTTAAATAATTCATCCACGAACGCATTATCTCCAGCAAAAAAGACAAGTGCTTCTATTAGACTGGCAAGCTTTGTCGAGACATAGCCCGACGCGATCCATTAGGCGTTCATAAAGTGATTTGGACAGTAGATTTGAGCATGTTCGTGTATTATAGTCGCGTTAATGCTTTAGGCGTAAAAACGGAGTATGTTAATGTTTTGAGGTTATGAGAAGTTCTTTCTGGTCTCAATAATGCTTAGTGTTTCCGATTGCTGATAGTTCTGTTACAGTGACAACAAGGAAGAAATAAATGAGTAGTCCCATAGTGATCACTACAATCGTAAAGTTTAGGAGGTATTTTTTTTTATTTTAAATTTAATTGCTTTCAAATATATCAGTGTTACTGATGTATCCTGCTTATAATGATAGAACTAAAAGTGCCAATCAAATTAATTGTATTTTAAGCCTAATAAGTTTTTACGCGTTTAAATCATAGTAACAGAGAACAAGATGAGCATTCGTTGGTACCAGAGTCACAGGTCATTGACAAATTTATAAACTGGGATAATTGGTTTGAATATAATTTAATACGACGTACAATTTAAAATCAAATTGTGTCACATTGATTTATTGTAGCTGTAGTACCGCATGATAATTTTGTAATGCTTTGTGAAGCTATTACAGTTCATTTTGCCAAAATAATGGGCTATACCCATTTAGTAGCTACAATGTTGTCTGAATAAGTCGATTGATATATTGAAATATTTTAAGTATATAATCGCTAAACAAACAGAGAGGTCACGTAATGGTAGATGTTGGTTTTCAGAAGTGTCTTTAACATCAAAGAAAATTACTGACGCATTACCAGCTAAGGAAAGAACAGCATATATTGGGGAAGAACAGCTTAGCTTAGAACAGAACAGTTTAGCTTGTGGGTAGCCTCTATTTGTTATCTAAGTTACATTGCGTACTGCCTCAAAAATATTACTTACCTATGTAGTTGAAGATCTTAGGAATTCAGTATCTCATTCATTCATTTGTTTCATTCAGAACTGTAATTATGGAACTCGCTTTCGGTTTCCATCCGGCTACAGCCGTCAGTGCCGCTACCCGTTGTATCTCCTCAGAGACACCTGCAAAGCTGGAATAATAAAGACTTTTACAACGTTACCAAATGGGGCTTTTTCTCGGAATTCAACCGCAACGTGCACTTAAGGGATTTGAATATCTTATTTTGCACATTTTATTTATTTTAATACGTACACGACGAATCCACGTGAAAATTTAGGTTTTAAATTAACCCAAAAAAAGGTTTACTCACAGCGATAAGGTTAAACAGTCCTAATTTCCATGCTTGTTTAATTTGGGGGTCACGAAATTATTGAAACGTTGCTGCGTTATACAAGAGTGTCTAATTATAGGAACATAGGGATCATGGAATGTTAATCAAATTTTAATTGTTAATTTGTTGAATATTGCAATTAATTGCAAATGCAAAGTCCGTCATTCACAATGCTTAAATGAACTCATTTCTATGTTAAATTCTGCAACTTTGCATCTTTCTTACATGGTCCTTCGAGCCGAATATAAAATGTAGGTATCTTAGTATTCCAATCCAATGAATTTATACACTCAAATGCAAAGGTACATAATTATTTATATAAATTTAACTATCAAATATGAACACGAATGACGAACCTTTACCCAACATGAATTTATCTGTTATTCTTTCATTTGAACATTAATCAGGCGTGATGTACTCTCCGTAGTTGCTCTTAAAAAATGACGATGTATTCCCTTCTTTCGTAATATGAATTTTACGGAGCACAGAATCAGTTGATTGAAAAGATCCGAACGTCTTTGAACTGTTTTGCAAGTTCATTTGAAGGAGAACTAAAGTTGCGTCTGAAGGACGATTTTTAATTTTGGAAAATAAAATATCTTTATAAACATTTTATGTTTAATTTCAACCTTTTAACTTCAATTAGTTACAATTTCTTTGTTTCTACTTACTTGCTTATTGTTCAAAATTGTACAGGGTGCTTTAGAATACTGCCTACAATTCCCCGCCGACTTACTAGGGTATCGCAAAAGACGATAGAGCTGACACACTCTCGTTAGACACTGAGCTTGGTAATAAGACGTCACGTAACGATTTTGTCATCATCATTCTTATTAATAATCAATATTTTATTTTTTGTACCAACCTCTTACTTAAGTCAGAAAAGATTATCTGATGAGCAATGTTTTAGGTAAGTAATTAGATCAAGTACTAAACCAGTTAAGTTGTAACTTGGTATATTTTTAAAGCATTTGATATTACTTACTGATTAAATCAAGGCATTATTTATTCATGACACTATACATTCTGTGTACAAATTGTTTAGTTTTCTTACAAAATCTTTTTTCAAGTGTTTTTGAAGAAGTGACAAAATACAAATTATTTGTATATCTAAAAATAAATAGCGAATCTTAAAACAAGGCAGCAAGGCGAAAACTGTGGTATAGACATAGGCGTCCGATATCCAAGACTAATGGTATCTAGACAAACCATTGTTCCAAAATTCATGAGCGCGCATGAAATGAGGTCGTCTATCTTTAATCACTCCATCCTACATGATATATTAGGAACGAACGTTTCCTGTCTGGTCTAAGCCTAAGAAGACAAGACCTAATTTGTTGGTGTAAGATTTTGGGTTTATTCAACAAAAGAGAGGGCGCGTAGATAAATATATTCAGAGACTTCTCTCAGAAAAATACTGTTTTCTTTGCAGCGAAATAAAAGCAACAGTATCAAACAGAACATTTAATTAATTATTCTTACCGACATGATACTCTCTTGTTTCGCATAATTATACTTAATAAAAATCTTCGCAAAACGAAGTTGTTACGAACAGAAAGAAAATGGGAGCAAATTAATTGTCTTGTTTTCTATCTCAAAAGGAACATTGTTTTACAAACATGGTCTCGGTATGAAAATAATTTATTTACATCTTTGGTTCATAATGAAACTGGTGCCAGTTTCACGTGAATTAAAAGTGAAAGTTAATTATAAAAACATTAATGTTATAATGAATACGTTATTATTGTAATTTAATCGTTATCATAATAACTTCATTATTATTGTTTAAACGCGCCGCTGTTTATATAAAAATATGTATTTGAATTTGTTCCTATAAATCGTTATGTTAAAATTTAAAGAAACGATCAAATACATCTTCCGTGTAATAAGAACATGTGTGATTAGATAACATATTTAATTCTGTTGAGTTAAATCAAAAACGTATTATGATAATATAAATTAATGTTTGACCACAATCCCCGTGACGGTAAATAGAAAGATGCAGTCTAACGTGGTGAGCGCACTATCTTAGTAAAACATGGTTGACTCTTTTCTCCAAGACTTTCACGTCAAAGGTAGGGAAGAACTCTGACGCAGGCAAGCTATTCCACTCCTTCACGGTACGCACAATAATTGATGAGGTGAACCACATTGTCCGGTCCAGCGGGTTACTCAGGAGATAAGGATGGATACCCATCATGCTACATGTAGAATATGTAGAAACGAGGATGAGGAAATGACTAAACTAATTGTCTTTAGCAACACTAAAAAAATTTATTAAAAGAAATTTAATATAAATATTTTTTCATTTAAACAACATATAAAACTAAAATAACAAGTTTATTATTTTATTTAATACTTAACAATTTATTAAAAAAAATGTATTAACCATTTTATAACAAAAATCATAGCCAAAATATTCTTAGTCTAATTCTAACACACGTAGGAGTGAGATAACTAATAAAGCAATAGTTAAAATGTTTACATAACACAAAATATTTAACACGAATAAGAAGCATAGTTTATAACATTGTAGCTGGCTGTGAATTCTCATTCCATTTACAAATTTAGCTTTTCCGTTCTTCTCGTAAACGTTGTGGTTAGGGAGCAAAGATCGTAAAGCAGACAATTCTACTCATAGCATGGGGATTTATGCAAACTGGGAATAACCTCTCCTTATTTATTAAGACTGTCTTGAATTCACAAAAGCCCAGTTCTAATATACAACTTAAGTTATTGATAGCGTAACTAATTATGTAGTAAGTAAGACAACGGGTATTCGCTGGATTCAGAAGGCTCAGGACCGCTCTGAGTGGCGCACATTAAGGGAGGCTTATGTCCAGCAGTGGGCCTTTAAAGGCTGTTACTACTACTAGCAGCCTAAAGGCTGTTAGATAGATAGATATATAAGTGAGACAAAAGACCTGATAAAAGAAATGTTTTTCTTTAAAAAGTCATTAAAGATTCCACAAGTATATATTGACAATTCCTTACCTTGAATCCGAAAAACGAAAGAGAAAAACCGGAGCTTGATAAAGAAATACTTACCTTAAACATTTTATGACAATCCCAAAGTAAGCAATCTATGTTACCGATATAAAATTTAATGCACATAATATTCACGTATCTACATTGTAATGTCATATTCGTCCTAAGGAGACGCCGTTGGCGTAGCAGCGAGCGCGGTGCGAGTTTTTACGACGCGATAAATTTTTAACTTCACAAAAAGTCTTCTTTTGGCTCCCGAAAGAGCAAAACATTGTCCGTAAGGAGACGCAACTTACGATGCGCACATAAAATATTGAGAGTTACCGAAAATGGAGTGAACTCTACCTTATTTTCGGGACACAAATAATATATCTCTGTTTGAACTTTAGATGGTTTGATGGTATAAAATTTAGTCTTAGTAATTTGTTATAGGTATTTTTCTTTTCTTAGTTATGCAGACCTTTAGGTTTGTAACTAAAAACGTCGCATTTTAGTTATTTTTGTTTCTTCGTTATCTATTATAATAACTAAGAACCTATTAAGATATAACTTAGATAATAACGTTAGCTTAAAATCTCATATGATAATTTACAATTCTCTTTCATCAATGTAGCTTTTTCAAATATTTGTATGAAAACCCATTAATTTTAGTAATACATTTACTAGACACCCGCTTAGTGCTTGAAATTCGATCATAATTCATAATATCAAAAGATGACTTCACGTTGATAGTAATTAATATTTTTTATTGTATTTTCATTTTGGCTTTAATCTCTCTAAATAAGAGTGTATATATTATATATAAGTATATATGCGTATGTGTGAAATGAATGTTAGTGCGTGTAATATTTATTTTAATTAAATTTATTTGTGTCTTATGCATATAATATAAAAAACATTAACTTTCAGCGTACCTACTCCATGTTATTAATAACTGTGCCAAATCACGTACTCCATTATTTGCGTTTTGTCGTAAAAAGAGGTACAACATGTTTGTTTCACGTATTTAATATATACATAACCTTGGAGATCCCACAATGAATTCACAATGAATAAATAAATAAATACTTTTACTAACACGGGTTAAGTATACCACTGAGACCCGACAACAAACATTAATCTGTCAAATAACATCTGCCCCGGTCGGGAATCAATCTCAAAGTCCTTTGCTTCTTAAGCCGCCTAATAACCAATTAAGCTACAGGGTCACCTACAATAAGTGTTTTAAAATAATTTAGAAAAAAATTTCACTGTCCCGACTAAATGAAGATAATATTCTCTTCCATGAGGTAATTACAGTATCGAGTAATGAGATTTCTTTTTCCATTTTCCATTTTCCTCTCATCATAGGCATTTAACATTTTATATCTTCACAACCGCCTCACGTATTTTTTCGGAAGTCAAGAGAGTTACCGAGGGCTGTTATTATTCATTATATTTTTGCCTTCCGCAATTCCGCATGGATATTTATCGAAGAACACTCAACCTATTTTATAAAAGATATAAATGGAACTAACAACACTTTTACCACAACACAAACCATTTTGTAACCAACAGATTTAAAACCCTTTTTGGAAACGAGGAAAAGGTTCTAAGTAATTCTTTATAAATCGAACATGAAAATCGGATTTGAGCTGAATATTTCTTTCTCCGAATTTATTACTTATTGGACCTCGTGTACAGATTGTCGATATATCATCAGGGTCACGTATATCAACGTGCGTTCAGCGCTACGGTTGCGGCCGTAGATTCTTACTGCCATACAAACGAACAACTCAACTTTCCGCGTCATTTGACGAGCTCTTAATGGACTGCGCGAACCTTGTCTCGACAAAGCTTGCCAAGTATAATGATGCGTGCATGCACCATTTTTTGCCCCAGATAATGTACCCCTGGATGAGTTATAGCTGAATACGCAACGCTATCGCGTCAACATAAATCAATTTTTTGCTTAATTGCTCGTTCATAGCGCGTTGCCGGGTCAATGTTGTGTTATTTATTACGTTTGGGGCGTTCACAGCCCTACGGCTTGTGTCGACTGTCGATTGTAATGATCGACTGAGTTATGTGACGTCAGGCGTGATTTGACGCCGGGAGTAACGTGGGTGATCTCTTGGGGCTAAAAATATTCGGTATTTTGACGTGAACATTCGTTATGAACGCCCCACCGCGCCGCAATGTAAAGGTCAGTAATGCGTAGGACCTTTGATCAATAATACGCAGATTATGGTTTATGCTTTAATATCAAATATAGTAACTTCAAATATGAACGATAACATTCGCTTCATATTAATTTAAAATCCATCGTTCTCGGCAACGTAATAGGGAATAAAATATAACAAGAGTACGAACTTCTTCGAACCAAAAATGATGTTATTTTCACGAGACGAACAAAGGTACAGCGGAACACATAACAAGCAATAAATTCGGTGGCTCGTTATTATGACGTGTAGGATTGTTATCGACTCCCGACATCCCTGAAGCGAGCCAACGCTAACAAAAATGTATTAAAATGAAATATAGGTTGTGAAAGATTAAATACTGTTTAAAGAAACCAAATTTCTACGTCTGTAAAACCAGAATCTTAAAGAAATTAATTTCTATAATGACTCATTTTCCTAAAAGCTATGCATTATTTATCGCCTTAGTACTTTTTGGCATTCACTTTGATTTTCTGACCTTTGAAAAAGCTAGGCGAAAATTTTTTGAGAGAAATCATTGTAATGTCTAATGTTACTTAAGTCATCAGTAAATTTATGAGCTTAATATTTTTATACAAAAAAAATATTTAATAATTCGAAAATATGGCGATTTAGAAAACATAGTTAATAAAAGTAACCTATGCCTTATTTGGTATTCATACTTAAAAAAAAATAAACGATATTCTTCAAAATATTTTTTTTGAACCACTGAAACGAGACCAAAACTAATTGTTATCTCAATATTTCCGTAATACATCAATGATAACTACATTCAAAACGATTAAGCCGTCTGACATACGCGAGAAGGAAAGATACAATTTCACGGACAAATATTCTAAAAATCTTTTTGTTCCGTTAACAGTTACTTCCACTAACAGCTTCTATTTATTATTAATGATAATGGATTTCCGCAAAGTAACGCGTGATACTATTAGCGTTTATTTAATATCACCTGTTCTGTTTCTGTGATCAAATCTTGAAAGTCAAAAACTCACATTACAGTGTCCGATTACGCTGACAATTTTACAATATGTAAATTGCATAACAGTGCAATATCATGTAGTCTAAGAACTGGATTGAAATAACACAACACGATCGAGTTTACGCTCGCTTGATTTGTCTCTAGATGTGTCTGATCTTAGATAATATTCAGGGACTGATGATGAAGCCAGAGGGTTACTACAATACGAGAGTGTTTTTAATTATTTTGAATATCATATTTTCTCAGATAGCTTCCATGTACAAATGAAATATTATTGTGTGAATGTACATAATTAGTAATAAATTATGAAAATGTGTGAAACGTGAAAGAGTGAGTCCTTCTGGCATAGTTTTCTAAATACTAAAGAAAAGGTCTCGAAAAAAAAGTAAGTTTATAAAGTATCATTATTTTGTAAATTGCATCTATCGATCTATCTATCTAAGGTTGACTATTAACTCAGTTAAGCTAACGATAGTTATGGAGCAATCGCTATCATACAGACTGCTATTCAAAGGTCCCTGGATTCAATTCTCAGCGAAGCAGAACTTTGTATGACGTATTTGAATTTTCTGTTCTCAGTCTGGGTGTGTGTTGTTGTCTTTGTATATCATCCTTTGTACCCACGATACAAGCAATTTTAGAGTGGAGTTACGAGTGTATAACGTTATTTTTAATATAATTTATTTATCACTAGACGTTGCGTGCGGCTTCCACTGTGTGTGAAAAAAGAACAGCTATAAAAAGGTAGTTGATTCCGTCCTATCATTGGTTGCTAGGTAACGCCTTATTGTTAAACACTTCCTCTAATTTAGATGAATCATACATCATGATCTCCCCATAGAAATGAGGTACTTGTCCGCGGTGAAAGTAGACTATGGTACTTTTTATCGTCCCAACTATCTCCAGGCCAAAAATCGTGCCTTAGCGACGCTCTGTTATACCGAAGAAGGACAAAGAAACAGACTTTTGTATTTATAATATTAGTATGTAAGTATAGATCATTATTATGTACAAACTTAGTCCATTTTGTTTTCCGAAACAAATCATTATAGGTATGGGAGGTGAATAAGATTGTTCTAATTCCATTAACGCTTACCAAACGTACATCCGACTGTGTTCCTCTGGGAATATTTTTTCGTTGTGATTCACGTAACTAATGTATTCGGATGTAATCTAATTCGTGTTCTTACCATTATTCTAATTGCGGAATATGTTACATTAGAGGAACAGTGGGTACTCACAATTACTTTTCTTTAACTACCTATAACATAAACCTAAAGTATTATTGTTTGACGAGTTGGATTAAAGCCTATGAGGATGTGACAAACTCGAGGTTTGAATGTTAATTTCTCGATTGAAGGATCTAGATTAAAATACATTTAATTTTTTTTTTTTTTTTTTATATCCTGAAGGGCTGGCGTAAAAGCTGACGAGCCACCTGATGGTAAGTGGTCATCGTCGCCTATGGACACGAGCAACACCAG
>DWPA01000516.1:0-24275 GCA_018251375.1 Calpodes ethlius
ATAATTTATTATTGATTGTTACTAAACTTAAATATTTCCAACATAATACATTTATATATATTTTTTACATTATTATATATTTACATTACTGTATATGTATATATTTTTAATATTTAGTAACAATCAATAATAAATTATGGATTTATATTTTAATGTACACGTATTATTTTACGATTTGTCAAAATGTGTTCATAAGAATTTAAATGCCATATAGAAAATCAAACAACGAATCAATTTAAATCTTTTTTTTGGAAAAAATATCGTTTCATCCAACTGAAAATGAGATATTAAGTTTATAAATCCCTAATTGATTAGGTTAGATCCCGATTGCATGTTATCTCAGTACGGTAATAACACGGAAATGTCATATTTATATTTATCGAAGTAAAGAGAGAGAGAGAGAGAGTTAGGTATCTTATTTAAGTAATGCTTAAGATAGCCAGATAAGATGACAAGATACCATGGATATTTCTAGCGCAAAAATGCAACTTGTTAATAAAGCAAATATTGCAGTTATGCTAACGCTCTGTTTCATGATGGGTATCCTTTCATAAGATCGTTATAAAGTAAGAAAAGAACGGAGAAGAATGCAAAGAGAAAATGCGTCCAACAATTTTCATCAATTTTCAAGCTCGTCATTACGTCGGGCGGACATTGTTCTTTTAAAATGACTTGTAATTCGGCGTTACGAAGAATATTCAGGCCAACTGTCCACTTACCTGGATTACCGGTTATAGAATAGAAAATAACAAAGCCTCACGGTTGCAGAATGAATCCAACGTTCATAATAGTATCCGTACCGATTTTTTTAGGCAACAGGCATTTTAATTTATTAATGTTTATGTACATAAGGAAAATAAGGTTGTCATCTTCTTATATATAAAAATGAATGTTTGTCTGTATATCCTTCATAGAATCGTAAACGGTAGATTTAATCATGTGATGATCTTAAGCAAAGTTGTTGTGTATGAGCCCACAAATGTTTCTAAGTTGGTACGACCAATTTTCGACAAGTGTCGCCACTGTCATTCGCTTATATTAGTTAGCGTAGCAACGCGCGCAGGTTACAGCTAGTTTGTACCATAATTGTTATGTCATTATTTTTATTTTAACTGTGGTAATAGAATCGTGTCTATTTATCTAAGCATCACTTACATAGATAACCTTACAAATTGGTAAAACGTTGAGAATCTATGCAATCTATTATTCTTTGAGATTACAGATTAATTTTTATCTTCTAAAACCATTTATGTCACTTACTTGAGAGTAAACAGTAAAATTTAATTAGTTAGTGGTTTTAAGTACGATTACTTACGTGCAGCGTTTATTGAAATTCCAGAGAATTCTTAAATTCGGTTGCAAGTTTGTCAGAGGACTAAAAACTTTGACATACCAGGGTAATTTATGACAGACGGCTAGTAACCCTGCAATGTCCTGAAGGAAGTTTTGACACCATTACTTCGCAATTTAGAGACCGACATGAGAAGAGAATGTAGTCTTTATATATTTCAACCCTTCAGTCATAAAACAGCATGAAATATAACTTAAATAAATTGAAGCTTGAAGGTTTTGGTCATTATCATCATCACAACCCATAACTGTGCTACTGCTGGGCTCGGGTATCCTCTCACAATGTGGGGGGTAAAGACTGTAGTCCACCACGCTGACCATGTGCGGATTGGCAGACTTCACACAACTTTGAGAATATTACGGAGAATTTTCAGGTTTGCTGGTTTCCTCGCGATGTTTTTCTTCACCGAAGTAAGTGATAACTTACTTGTAATACGCACATAACTTTTTAAAAATTAGAGGTGCGTACAGGATTCGTACTCAAGCCTCCACGTTCGGGAAATCAACTTTCGAACCACTAGACTATCACTGTTAACGGTTTAGGTGATACGGAAACTAAATTCAGATAACCGGGTTATCAGAACTCCAGAATGAAACTATAAATACTGTGACTTTACGAGCGAACTAAAAGGTTAGGTTGTTAAATCGGGAGAATAGATAAGTAGCCAGTTCGATAGACCGTCGTCTGCTGAGATAATGTTTTAGGTTATAGGCCCTTTCTCAAATTTATTTCACCCACCGTCCTTTTAGAAGAACAAAGACTTCGGACCTTGAACTGAAAGCATACTTATAAAACACGTGAAAATGACGTAAAGATACGGAAATGACGTAAAAAGAATAAAAAAAACCACATACAGCAATTCTTTCTTTTTTCATCTCATTTCTTTCTCGTCTGACAAGGCATCGATGATGTCTTTGGAAACGCGTTCATGCAGAGCAGTAGTCTCTGCGGATATCCGCATTCATCTGCATAGATGCATCTGAATCTACTGCTCCAATAAATACTACAAATATGTTTGTTTAATTTGTTTTAAGGAACATATGCAAAGTACAATAATTAAGAACTTCTATGGACAAAAACTTGTACATATTGGTAGGTTGCAAATTTCAGGGGGAGGGACAGATGCTCCCTCTCGGTACACTCATGTATGTATTAATGTATAAATTTAGGAATAAACACATTTAGAAATTTTAAATCAGCTCCCTTTTGCACTTTTATTAATGATTGAGCCTTTTCGTGTGCTTCTTATAATTACTTCTTATATACTTAGTTAAATGCACCAATGGCTTTCTTATCTTTATGTGTATGTATTGTTAAGTATCATAAAATCAATCAAATCGATAAACACTAAATGTCGAATATTATAGTTGTTTATGCTCACAGACATTATTACTCTTAATATACATATTCGTATCATTATTCTTAACTTAATTGATTCATATTATAGTTATTTAAATATATACCATAATTCAAATATGAAATGTATTCAAACTAGTAACAGTATTGACCAGCAGCCACCATTTTTTTAAATGATAGATGTTTCCTTCATTCTTGAACGATATAAAGGGGAGCATGTAAAACCTTAACATGGTGAATAATATAGCTGTTCGTAATTTTTCTGTGGTGTTCTGTAAAACAATGAAAATGTATACTTGGGCCTGTACCGTTTTTAAAATATCCGTATCGTAATAGTAGGTGGTATATCACATAATTTTATATTATTCATGCCAGAACTAAATATTCAACAGTTTAAACGGGTCGTGTGTAAATATCTTAAGGCTATTAAGAGAGTGAGTGAAGTCATAAATTAGGTCTTTACAGCTGTAATTCAAATGGAATTTGCTTTTCAGACAAGTTTTATGTTCTTTAGAGGATTCGTGTGAAGTTTGAAGTAGTTCTAGTAATTTGTGAAGTATTTCTAGTAAATTGTGAAGTAATTCTAGTAAATTCTAGCAAAAAGACCGTTCCCCGAACGTGGGGGCGTGAGTTCGAATCGTGCACGTACCTATAATACTCAAAAAAGTTATGTGCGTATTACACGTTAATTATCACTTGCGTCGGTGAAGGAAAACATCGTGAGGAAACCTGCTCACCTAAGAGTTCTCCATAATATTCGCGAAGGTGTGTAAGGTTTACCAATCCGCAATTGGCCAGCGTGGTGGATTATGACCTATGCCCTTCACATCGTGTGAGGAGACCCGAGCCCAGCAGTGGGACAATTATGAGTTGTTATGATGATGATGAGCTACGTAATGGATTCTAAAAATACACCACAAGGACCAGTTGTCGTGTTTCATCGACGTTTCTAGCAATAACACTTTTTCGTTGCGTGGATTCAGATTAAATTCGATGTATTATTCATGAATATAATATATATTCATAGCTCCATACTGATATTATAAATGAGGCTGTGTTTGTTGGTTACTCCATTCGTTTGTTTGTCCATCTTTAATGGCGGATTGGAGCGTAGTTATGGTATGAGTCTTTGTGTAGAGATAGTTAGGGGGTTGGAGAGTCACATAAGGTACTTCATACCGTGAAAAAACACCATATCCCCATGGGAAAACCCATTATATTGCGTATTTGAATTAACCTACTATTAAAACCTATCTATTATTTGTGAGTTTGTATGTAGAATACTAAGTTATTACTGATATACGTATGCTATATCTTTTTCATTGCACTCGTGTGAAACCAATGCGGGTTAATACTAAATATTTATCTATTTATATTGTATATATTCGTAGTAACTTAACTGCGATTTTGTTAAATATTTATACAAGCTAATCGGGAAACATATTAGCTATAAGCGTGATACTGAGTTTAATAAAGTTCACAAAGAAAATATCAGTTTATTTGATTGAAATTTGATTAGTAGAGAAATATGATACTTATTGCCTTTAGAATAAAGTAGATTTTGCATTAGGTCGACTTTTTGTTAGGCTGTTCGGTGTTTGAGGATATGTAGTGTGTAGTCAAGAACATAGATTAAGAACGGGTAGATATGGCGTGAATTAAATTTACACGCAAAACTCATGGTTTTGCAGTTTCTCTCTGGTTCAATCTCCACAGTATTTGTTTACGGGTATTCTTTTCGTAATTGAATTTATAATTGGGAAACACAAAAAAATTCAAACATATTTTTTGTACTATTTATTGATTTTGTAATTTTATTATTTAAGACTATATATTTTTTTTTATATTTTGTTTATAAATTGATAAAAAGAGCTTTTAAAAATATATCTTTATATTTTCTTTCCTTTATTTTTTGAAAAATCTTCATTATTTTTTAATAGTGCAGTTACAGATACACATTTGAATTTTCAATGTTAATTATAATTGAACTTCGATCACTGATGGGGTCTCATGGTGATATAGAACGAAAATATCGACTATTTGTGTACCCATGTAACCCACTTTAGTTTATTGAATAATGCCGAAGACCAAGATGAAAAAGACAGGGATAGATATACACCTATCTATATAAACTATAATATAACTAGCTATACAGACAGTTGTCTCTTTCTATTTCGCTCTGAAATCTGATAGGAGTGTTTGTGAACAGAAGAGTCCAACCGGTGAAGAAAACTATAGAAACGGCGGTTTACGGCGAATTTTCCCTTCGTAGGTCTATGTCACAAGCTACCATGTTCGACGCTGCCCGAGCTAAATGACACACTATAAATTATTCCAAAGCCTTCACACTGCGTTTGGACTATCAATAGATTTGTGTCTCAACCGTGATTATTTCTCCCTTGACAAGTCTCGAATAGGACTGTAAAAGGGACTTTAGTTAGATAGTAAGGACCCTTTTAGTATTAGTTTCAAGCAATAATAACTTGACAATATTTTTGTCTGTTTACTGAGTAGATAATAAAAAATAATGTAGATAAACCTACATTATTGTGTGCTCATTAAGATCTTACTTCATTACTTTGTGTCTTTTAGAGGGTGTCATATTTAATTTAGCACTGTGTAGTAGTGTTTAGTGTGATGTCTCACATAACGATACTTCAGTAGTTTTAAAATTGTCGGACCATGTTGAAAATTGTCGGGAAAGTTCGTGCCTACTTTCGGTAGGTAGCGTGAGATACTTGACAGTTTTACATAACAATTATTGAAAACAAATGACACGTGTACACTGTACATATTGTAAAAGAGATACAGCCATATTTAGAAAAAAGTTTGGTTGCGATTCGTTAATGTCATCAATATATAAATGAACTGCGTTTTATTTGTTCTAAAATATCGGCACGAACTTTCCAGACAACCCAATACATACATGTAGTATAGTGTACTTTTGACTTATTGTAGTCGAGTAAAATGTAAAAAAGGATAAGAACAGTATTCCTAAAAGATAATTAAATATACGCATAAAAATGATATAAGACTTTCAAAGTTAATTTGAACATTTTTTCCTGGTATAGGTCAGCCAAGCGGGTCGGTCGGCAACAGAATTTTTGTCGTGAAATAACCCTTTCAACCTATTTGGAGCTTCAATATCATCGGAAAATGTTCCCTACTTTCAGGGGATCTAGAAAGGTTTCAATATAGATCGCTATCTCAGTCTCGGATGTAACATTTGCTTAGTCTCCTATCATACTACGCACAATAAAACATAACAATTTGAAATGATGGCCATAATAATAAGTCATAAAATTTGTCGGTGTTTCAAATCAGGCATTTAAATTTTCTGGATTTCATTTAAAAAGTTAAAATTGTTTGGATCTTAATTAAGATGCTGATTTTGATTTGAGTTAACTTTTCAAATATTTGAAAATTTCAATTATAAACTTCAAAATTCAGAGGATAATAATTATGAAACCCAAATGTATGATTGAAGTTATAATTAAATAAAATATTTGTTTGTATAATTATCAAAAACTTCGAAGAAAAACGTACTATTTATAAAGCCTAACTGACATAATAATTGTATGTTATTTTGGCAAATTATAGATTAAATTATTTAAATTTCCTAAACAAGTATAAACACAGGTAAATCCTAAAAACCTCTAAATTATTCTTATTACTATTTAACTAGAATTTGAAGCGAAATTAATTAATCTTCTCTTCTTATATTCTTCTTCTCTTTGATCAGTATTTAATTAGATTTCCATTAATGACAATCAGCGCGACTTTATAAAAAATATATTATAGACATAGATTTATAACACCTAGGGTAGTTTCTTAATATCAAGCTTGCCTAAAGTGAGGCAATAACAATATATACGTGTGTGGCAACATCGTGTGATTACGAATGTCTACACACACACGTTTGGGAATGTGTTTTTTTGACAATGAAAAATGATACCTATTCGGTAATTATAAAGACCATTTTCTTTATTCCTTTTTCCGTATATGACAACATTTTTACCTCACGAGTAGTACTATGTATGGCTATTGTGGTTCTTAGTGTTATTATTCTAACTATTTAGGTATAGTTAGGTTAAGTATTTTTTATAGGACACTCAACACAAATAAAACTAGTATACAGCTATAAGTACTAATTACAAAAAAAATGTGTATCCATAATTACAGGATGGCGCAAACTTACATAACTTAGAACAAAAAAATAACAGCAAAACCAAGTAGGTACCCATGTTTGTAAACAAAAATGTTTTCATCGTATTTTGCTTAGTCGCAGATAGTAAGACCTGTTCGATCCAGGGATCATTCAATTTAATATAGCAAATACTTGGCTTTGATAAACGTAGGCATGCTTCATAATATAAACATGCCATCTATAGTAATAGGCCAATAAAATGATAACTGGGTCATGTTCGTGCATAAAATATTTATTTAGTAAAGGTTTTAGGCATGAAGTAAATGCCATACAATTTTTATATTGGCTGTTATTTTATTTCTCTCTCTGATAGTAACGGCATCATCCAAGGTAATCTAAGTGAATGGAGTAATATTTAAGTAGTTTATTTACGACTATTAATATTAATTTTGATATAGTTTGTTCTTTCATTAATTTTTAACCTTCATCAATCATGGTCTTCTTTAAAAAGGGTCAGGTTATCATAGGAGGAGGAAAAATGGCTTATAAATGAATAGGATTTTTTATGTGCAACGGGAAAAAATACAAAGCGTAAGATTCCCCATGTTTGTTTGTTAAGTGTGGTTCGCGAGGCTTCATGATTCTTTGTAAAGATTATGGTGAAATTATAGTAACGTCTTGCTTACTGGAAGCTTGAATGTTCCGTTTGAACCTTCGCCTAAGCAGTTTAATTTGGTATTCACTTGCAATACTATGAGGTCTCATAGTAAAATAGAAAGAAAGAATCGATTTTTTATATTTCCATCCTTGTCTTTGGCATTGTTCAACATAGTAGAGTGAAGAAGATGGGAATATAAAAAATCGATTCTTTCCTTTAATATCGCTGTGAGATCCCAGTGTATTGTTTGTGAATATGCGGGTAATAATGTTTTGTATAGTTATGTTTAACATCTGAAAATAAAAGAATAACGTCATTCTCGAACATTACTTATGTTTAAATGACAAATAATCGTGATATCTCTTGCATTGTAGGAATAAATGTAGACTATATATGAGTTAACGGTTACCTGGGCTTTTCTCATCTCTTCGTCAATCGATTTTTTGTTTAATATACATATTTACAAGCTTTAGTGTCAGTAAAAAAAAATTTTTAAATCTTTCTGAATTTATACTGAATTCTTTTGTATATAAGAAGTACATAGAAAATAATTTTAGTAAGGAATGAAATTTATTAATATATTTACAAAAATACTAAGATATATGTTTGAATCTATACGTTCACATGTTGTCAAAGTTCAATAACTGGGAGAACACTTATATATTATGTTTTTCATGAAATTTTACCTACACACACGAAAACACAGATTTTCTTGTTATCCCTGAAAAGTTCGCAAGCGCTAATATCTACTAGTCATATAGAACACGACTCCTTTTAAATCACAAGTATGATCACGTGAAATTTCTCATCAGTGTGACTAACATATGTATGAAATACGACACTGTGTTTAACTTGCTTTAATAAATATTTTTAATTAACGAAATAATATGAATACTTTCGATAAACAAACAGGCTCTATAACAAACCAAAATAGTGATAGTCTAACGGTTTGACCGTTGGTCTTCTGAACACGCCTCAGTTCAAATTCGGTACGAACTTCTAATTTTCAAGAAGTTATATTCATATTACAAGTTAATTGGCACTAGATTCCGTGGAGGTAAACATTGTGAGGAAACACAAATGTCGCAATGTTTTCAAAGTTACTGAAGTTTGTTAAACTGTACTTAACTAGTGAGGTAGACTGTACCTGTGGGATGTTGAACCATTTAAATTCCACATCAAGAAATATAGACTTTGTAGAATGTCGATCGATGAATACATATTTTAATAAATCTACAATAGCGAGAGTAATCAAGAAATATTTAGCACGAGCTCATCAAATGTTGAATGAAAATAAAATATGAAAGGAAGTAATTAGCGTACAAAACCAGCTAGGTAAATGAAGGTTGGTTGTTGATATACCTACCGAATGGAATCATAATTAATTTCAATGGAATTTGACTATTACTTATTAAATGAATCCAAATTAATCTTGAATACGATTCCAATATCGATTTTGACATACCTGTAGAGGAGTTATACAGTTATATAATGGAATAATAATGTAGAATAGAAATAAAGGTTTATTCCAGATGCAGATAGAGAAAAGTAAATATCTTATCCTAGTATTATAGGAACGCGTGATGGCGTTACTTTGTCGTAGTTCACTGCGTAGATACTTTACGTAGGTGTTAGTATTAGTGTATCTTAGGAACAATACAAATTATTGAGAAGTATATTAATAGTGAACTAGAAATCCGTACCGCACTCGAAATTCGACCGTATTTCTCTTACTCTAAGGTAACTTTGCATTGACATTTTTAATTTTTGTTTTCATTTAACAATACATGAAGTATTACACAAATATGTGGTTCCTGCATTTTTCTCTGAGTAAATTTTAGTACTCTTATGTATATTTATATAGATTCAAAGTATGTATTCGCATTCAAAAGGCGTACGTACATATTACGTTTTTCCTCCTTGAATTCTGAAACAGATTCCTGCTAAACAAAATTTTGTGAATTGGAGCACATTTTTATAACATAACGTTCAGTAATGAAATACAATGAAATTTAGATAAAGGATTTCTCGCTGTTTGTAGATCGTATTCGTTGATTTGATTGCAATAATTATAACCGAGAAACAATAACGAATGTCGATGAACTGTTATCCGAATAGCCACACAAGTAAACTGTAATTGAAAACATAGCAATACAGTAAATGACAAAGAGCTAGCATATAGTTTATAAAGTTACACGCTTGCTTACTGAGTTAAATTTCTTCCGATACTATCCGACGATAAGTAGTTAAGCTGAAATTGAATAAAACTTGTTAAACAGCTGTAAAGACTTGTTATGAACGGTAAAGTTAGAGTCCAAGTTATTAACAAACTGTCCTTTTGTGTGTTTGAGTGTACAACGGTAAACTTAAGAAAACTGGTTGTTGAATTTTATCAAAATTTCGACGTCGATGACTCAATTAAACTTTCTTTAATATCCTTGCGTCCTGTTTTAACGTTAGTGTTAACGGCAATGTCTGATTGTTTTTAATTAACACGATAAAATTGTCGCGTTTAAAGCTTAGCTACGTTATTAAAGGAAAGAGCAAATTTTACCTCCCATTACACAATTTTTGCGTCTAACATTTGGTATGACTAATAGACATTGTATTTATAGGTACTGCTTTGAAACAAATGATAATGAATAAATATTCCTACCCCGTATTGTTGCTGGCTTCACACAACATCATGTAATTATAATTAACGTAGGGTGTGGTGTACCTACACAATAATTACCGCCTATCTAAAGCAAATTATGAAATTAATGTATTTTTAGCCCAAGTAAACTAAAAGTTCATTCATGTGAAACCAACCGATCCCATGGATTGGGTTTATTACTCATGAATTATTAAAGATTAGTTATCTTGGCTACAGCTCCTTAAACACTCATTTTGAAAATACAAAGACCTCTTGGTTAAAACATGTAGATTAAAAAATGTAGATTCTTTAACGATTATAGAAATACTTGGATATAGTAAAATATATGATTTTTTTAATTCAAGTAGCTTGATATCTTACTCAAAATATATTTGTGTATTCTGAGAGTTAAATATATTTATCTTTCTTATGTTGGTTCAATGAGTAAGGAGTTAAGAGTAATTTAAACAGCACAACTACATACTGAAATAAATTTTGATTAGTATACAACCTCATTTAGGATATTTTAATTTTTATGTTTTTAAAAATATCTGTGATCTTGATTTAAAAAACAAACACTCAAAGAAGGTTGTAAATTAATCAAAATTGGCTAAACGTAATTAAAAAGTTGAAACGGCACGAAAATTGATCAAGGAGACAGACACGAATATACGAAGTGTTAAGAACAATGAAAGCCAACATATAGTTAAACACATTACACTGCCCACTTACCAACATAGGAATAAACAGAAATTATAAAATAACAACATAATTACGTTATTCACTATTCATTAACGGGATAACATAACAATAACTGCTAAATTAAACTTCGATTACCGATGCTGTTCACACAAAGTTGGCTGAAAATGTGAGAGACAATAATGGTATGGTTAGTCTAAGAACTTCGTAATGTAAACAACATAAGGACGACTCTAATGACATCAAAGATTTTATAAAAGATTAAAACTTACCGATGATAAGAGCCAAAATAATGATTCCAATCACAGCAGCAATTATCATCATCTGGAAAAGTATCAAGATTATAATTAAGGAGAATAATTATTTGTTAATGAACCAAAATTTAATGTAGAATTTCACAATATTTGTTTAATTTCGTTTACTACCAAAATATTGTTTTTATCCGGCGATTCGTGATACTTAAGTCTAAATATAAGGAATTCAGATATTGTCTGTTTATTAAATTTATAACGATTCTTAAGTTTATTAGTCAAACCTTTAAGTTTTGCAGCCAAAACTTGCTCTTTAGCTTTCCAGCCTGTTGTTCAAACTGCGACGCGCCTTGCTGAAGTGCATCTGGAATATTGTAGACTCTTTCAGCATTTATTACCAGGTTCCTTATTTAAACCCACACACACAATCGCACATCGCAATGTATCGTAAATGGATGATGAATATAATATATGTTTTTTTTAAATATAATTTAGACTTATGATATGTAGCATACACAGGTGGACACACGTGATATCTTCTCTGAATTTCTGAGATTCAGGGATCATCATTATAAAAAAATAAAGGGTTAATTATAATCTGTCACACCGCCTACGTGTATAGTAGTTCTCAAAGTTGTTGTGGAGCAAATTACCAGCAGCAAATAATGACTACGATACGACGATATAGGACCTTCAAAGGGCAAGTGAATAGTTTTCGTCTTGACTGGCAATGGCCTATGGGTGTTAGCAATATCAAAGACTTCGCCCATGACTTCTCGGTTAAGAACAAAGAGAAGCAGTAAGGAAGGACTGACTCTCAAGCCATAAATGAAGTCTCACTGCTACGATGGACAACGGTAATACTTAATATCTAGGTGATTCATGTTCTTATTTCAAATTCAAATTAAAAAGTCATTTAATACATGCAGGTATGTTTAAAATATATCTACAATCGACATTATTTTCTTTAACAGCCATTTCGAAAACTTGTTTTATTTTTATATGAAGAGTAATCTCCCCTGATAATATGTAAAATTCTGTTAATACAATGTTGTTGGTGGTTATTTGTAAGCAATTCTAAACAAATTTCCGTGGGAGTCGGAAGCTTTTTGCGGTTCTTTATTTTCGAGCTCATAGTACGAGTAGTTCCTTAGAGACGTAGCAAGGAGAACAGAAATAAGGAACTGAAAAACGTTTTATCAAATAAGAAACTCATAAACAGTTATCCAAATAGTTGTTTAAATTTTTAAGTCTCTTTGGGGAGGTAATAAACAAATTATAAGAAAATTGTACATAAGCAGACGCGAGTTATATAAAAACCCTAACAAATATCCGCCAGCGAACAGAAGTTTCTTTATGTGGTTAAAGGCTTACGAACTTTTCGTTGTACATGTATTTACAGTAACGTTCCAAGATTAAATTACAATATAATAAAACCTTACCGGCTCTGTCGTCAAGTTCCGAGAGCTTTTGATCTCGCTCCAGAACTTTCTCGACGTTCGTTTTCATGATGTCAACCACCTGCGGATAATTTTCAAATGAGGTTTCGTTTCCGACAAACTTGTTATCAAAGAGCTCTTCTTTCATGCTAACCGCCTTCATTATTTTATGATTAAATATATCAAACGAGTAACATCGTCCTTTATCGCACGTGAAAATCTGTGATAAACATACGGCCCTGTAGCCTAGTTGGTAGTGACCATGCCTGCGAAGCGAAGGGTCTTGGGTTCGATTCCCGGCCGGGGTAGATATGTGACAGATAAATATTTGTTCTCGGGCGATGGGTGTTAGTGACGTGTTATTTGTTTTATGCGTGCCACCCGCGACACAGAGAATCCTACTGCATACTACCTACTGGGGGTATGAGTGTGTTAGCGTTTACTTTTTTAAAGCATAAATATATTGAGAAAAAAGCAAATGAACCATTTGATGGCAATATTCAGTGTTACTTATCAACATCAGAAATATCTATGAGTCCCTACAGTATTTATATATCTCAGACACTACAAATTGAATAAATAAAAACCTTTTTTGGGTTGATTTCAGAAGGAGGGTGGTCATAAATCAAACACATAAATAAATGTAAATAATATTAGTACTGTCAGATTTAAGCTGTATAATATTAAACCAATCTCTAAGAGGAAAGTTCACTATAATCTCATTCATTGTACTACTGGGTACAGTCACATCTAAGATTGAAGTATGAAAGCCATACTTTTTATTTTAATTTAAGGAAAAAATAATTTGCATAAAAATATAATAAAATTCATTAAGACGTAATTCACTAATTATTTTATAATGCACAAATAAGCAATGATTTACTAAAATGAGTTGCATAATTTGCTATGCAATAAATTATGTTTTCCTTAATCAGGTAAGGAATTATTCTAACTCAATTTGCGTCTTAGACAATTAACTTATAAATTAATTTCTATGCAAAAGGTCTATTGTCCATGTCATTTCATTTGATCATATTATCATTTTCAGTTTTTCACTTGTTTTGCTTCATACTGGTGATTCATTACTTTCAGGACACTTCAATCTTATCTCAAAACAATGTATTTGCATTTATTTATGTATTACAGATAACTAAAGCAACCATTAATTTTATTTATTTAAATTGCATATATCATCTGTAAACAACAATTTTAGGAATTTTAGCTGACTGTCTGCATGTTCAAATATCATATAAAATAAAATTTAAACAGATTTTCCCGCTTTTAAAATAACTAAGCTTACTCTTCTTTTGCATTTATGCAGTTAGAAATATTTCAAGTAACCTGCATTAACATTTTTAATGTAAGATGTCAATGTTTCAAGATTACTCGTCTTATGTATATTTTAGACTGAGACAGATACATTCAGTTATACTCTGTCCTGTTACAATAGCTTGCTGCCAGTAACCTTATGTCATGTAATTACACCATACAGATAGAGAACACCATTTTTTTTTTTTATAATTCTATGTACATGAGTGGAAAAGTTTTTAGTAACACCTAGCTGACTTCTGTGCCACCTATATCACGATACTCATATACTAAAATTATTATTTACATAGATAACACATGTTATCCACTCATAAGAAGCTATGCAGCCTGATAATAAATTCAATAAGGCCGAACATAACCTAAATCAAAGCTTAAAAGTAGCATAATTAAATCATGCATTCGATAAGTAATTGCAGGTAGATGTATTGAAAGAAATAAAAATGGCTAATATGATTAGCATTTATCATGACAGGTGTATCTAAAAAACATTTCCTTTCCTCGTAACCTTAGTTCGGTGTTAGCAACAATGCTGACAGTGCAAATCAAACCACAGTCTATATATAGCTCTCGGATCAGCATATTTAATTTTTCATTCAGATACATTTTATATGAGTGAGCAAGTTAGACATTATTTATAGACTGCATAACTTTGAAATATAAGAGGTGCTCGTAATATTTGCGCACAGGATGCTGAATTTAAAAACATTACACTGCTGTTTTGGTTAAATACATGGAACTAAACTGAATTTTAAATTGCATAATATGAATCAACGAGGTACTGCAAACTTGAATATCAATTTTAGTTGATTCAACTGTGAATACATTTTAAAGAAGTAGATTGTCGTATAATCCTTCAAAGGTGGTACGATCAGATATTAAATTGTTATCTCAAATGATAAAAAGTATATATGGAAAAATTGGATATACTGCATAATTATTTACTTCATTAAATATCTGCCTAAAATAGACATTAAGGGACAGTACACATCAAAATAACATTAGAATCTTATTTGAACTTTGTAGTCGCCTAGAAATTTAATATTTTCTATTTTAGTGATAAATATCACACAGAAAAGTTATTGACCCTACTTTTAAATGTTTCCCTACACAGAATTAACTGTGTCTAAAATGATACTAGACATGATAAATCGAATAATCTGAAAATATTATTGTGTACATGATTTATCTTTGTTTGGACCAAAGATGTCATAGATAAGGCAAAGAACAAGAGAA
The DNA here is from genome assembly GCA_018251375.1 of Calpodes ethlius. Taxonomy (NCBI): domain Eukaryota; kingdom Metazoa; phylum Arthropoda; class Insecta; order Lepidoptera; family Hesperiidae; genus Calpodes; species Calpodes ethlius. The sequence goes on from DWPA01000516.1 coordinate 15,099, forward strand.
GGCACATTTAAAGTAGATAAATAAAATGATTAGATGCCTGAATATCATAGATAAAGCTGTGATAACACACAAATAATATTACTGAACAAAAGAATATCCTTTATATATAATGTTTATTATGTACTGGCAGTTCCCTGGCTTCACAGGATTGCAAATAAATATAAAATACCTATGTTATTCGGTAAAATTATACATACATATATGTTTCACAAACATTACCTCTCTTTTATGGAGGAGTTGAAATATGCAACATAATGGATCTCCCCATACAATACATGAAATATATAATAAAATGTTGCTTATGCCACTACCAAGCCTCCCAGCTATCTTTGCATAAAGAGTCATACAATAATAAGGTTCACTTGCCCATGTAAGGAGAAACAAACTCACATTTCTATTTATAACATTAGAGATTACTCATATATGCCACCTGATAAATATTATTGTATGTAACAATAACATTTGAAAGCTAAAACGGTATTGCTATAATATTCTTCTCTATCATTGGAGAGTATATTTCATCATTTAACATAATGCAATTATAATAATACGAATGAATAATGAACAGCACTGATCTACAAAGGGAAATTATGACCCAAACAACAATTTAACAGACATATTTATTAATACACATTGAAACAAATAGCAGAATAGTATTTTAGTATATTTTAGTTGGTACCTCTTCTACATTTGCCATGCAAACTTTTTTATAGAGAATTTGTATTAGAGTAGACTTTGTTATTCATACTTTCAAATAACTTCACTCAATAAGTTATATGGTCAATAAAGTACATCAAAATACTTTATTTTCCAACATTTTTATATCTATAGGATTCAAAAGTTAGGTTGTATTTTTTCATAAATCAATATTATAGATTAGTTCCATATATTTATGTATATTACGAACAATATACCGATATAGCAGAGACCATAATGTGAAAAACTAACTAACATTTACATACTTTTTTATATCTTTAATAGCCAATTTCATTCTAAGGCAAGAAAAAAGGTGGCCACCCTGTCTACCTCTTTAGTATACTACTCGTTGAATATTAATCATTATTAACAGTTAATGTATTTTTAAAAAATCACCAGGATTGTCAGTACATAAAAGAGGACATTTTAAGAAAAAATTAAAACATTCTTATTTAATAAAAAAAATATGATGACTCCGGCAGTGAATAATAAATTAATATATTCATATTCATTTGAGGAAAAACAGTAGCAATTATGAATCAGCTATTGTGAAGTAAACACAAATCACATTTCCTTAGCAACTGAGGATGCTTGGTCAATAAATCAATCCAACAATTATTGTGTATAATTTGATCTAATCATACATAATACACCATATGTTAGGGATGTGTGAAATTTAGATAATTATCTGCTTTATTTTACATTAACTAATGGAATTATTAGTTGTTTTTAATGACATTGGAAAATTTAAAGTGTAACAAATCTTGTGCAAAAATGAAAAATGTAGCATTTATTTATAATAATAAAAATAAATTAATGCAAGTGTGGCATGATTGAGACATTCTAAAATTGAAAAGTTTACTGTTCTCTTCAATCTGGAGTAGAGGGTAGCCACCTGACTGTGATATTATAACTAAATCATCTTCTAAAAGCAATTATTGGATACTAACCATATGAAAATTCGCAATATCATTAATAGAAGCTAGATAAAAACATAATTGTACTTACTCAGCCTGTGTCGAGATACGGGAGAAAGTGGATATATTTCATATTTGACAGATTGATACTGAGCCAACTGAAAAGCAAACACCACGTGAGACACAAACTTTTTTAAAACGTAAATTATCACACTAAAACTGTATAACATTTATATTTACCGCTCGATATTGCTTTCTAAACATGTAACAAAAACAACTCCATACTTTTGATGCAAGAAGCATGAACGCGCGAAGGCCCATTTGCAATTGTTTCAGCATTTGAAATGTTTACGAATCGAGTACCAGTATATTGAAACTGTGAGAGATAAACGACAGCGGATAAAACGAGATCATTGACGGCGTAATTCAAAACAAATCCTATAAAACCAAGCGCCGAAAACGTCTAAACCGCCATGACATAATCGACCCAAATCCCACTGCATAGACAAATCAAAGTGTTGGACTGAACTTATCATTATAGATAAATCTATGGCACAGACTAGACAATTATTATTCTGTAAGCGTGTAATGGACAAAATAAAAAAAATATTATTAGTTCATTTATACGATTGCTAACCCTCGGCAAGCCATGGCAATCCACAACCACAAACGTTGTAAAAGGGTATTTTGCTCGTCTTGTTTAAGCTTGTAAATGTTTATCACCAATTCAAACGACGTTTGACGAATTAAAGAAAATCCTTTGCAAGCTATCAACATGTTTATCTACATTTAATATCGTTTATGTATTGAAGATAGGTAGATGAGTGTTTCTGTGTGTACCATAATAGTTCGTCAATTATAATTATTGTACTCTGTAACGTATCTTTTATTATATAAGTTTAATCTGTACCACATTTAAGAAGAGCTTGTAAACTTGGAGATATGGTTGAAATATAAAAGTACGTCTGCGTGCCGTCAATACACAAACGATTTCTTTGATTCGTGTCCAAAACCGACACATGATGACCAACGTTTGAATTGACGACAAACAAGTGGTAAAACCTACTAATACAGCCGAATCTCGTTACACATTTGTGACTTGTGATGACTTGCCGAGGCTTAGCATGCGTTTAAGTGCACCATAAGGAAAAATAAATTTTACAGTTTTGCTCTCATACAAAATTATGGCCAAGCAATCTTGTCTTAAAAAAATAATTATTATAACAATAATACTCTTTGCCATATACCACAACAAGAAAATTACTTTAGTAAGGAGAATTCATAGTATTTATGATTAAAAAAGACTGTGTTATCGCTGAAAGGTGATTTACTATATACTTAGACAAAAGAAGTAAAGTATTACTTCGTCTTTACTAAAATATCTCAATCGGAACCAAAAGTATTAAGTGTAAAAAAAGTATCTTCTTAATCTATCAATAAGTACAACTATCAAAGAATGCAAATAAAATACGAGTTTATACTATTCATATCATTGGTGTACTATTCATGAATGTAAGAATACTAGTGTTAAAAAACACGAAAAGTTGTATTTCTAGTGTCAACTGAAATAAATACGAGATAAATTTGATTATAACTCGCGGGAAGAAATCTAAAGCTTTTAAGCTGGAATAACTGACTACTACTGACTAGCTGGTCGCGTCATTGAATATTAAGGTAAATGTTAATGAAAATAAAGCTTAAACCACCGAGTGTATACATACATTTTAGTTTATTTGTGGCACAATGTAACTACTGGACTCAGAGGGCGAATCCAAATTGACTCTGCACAAAAACAATACTATGGCAATGAGACATCACAGATTGGCGACATTTACGACGTATCCGGTTCGCAAACAATCAAAACACATTATGTATTCTGTGATCAAATAAGCCATATGTGCTGCTGTGGACTGCTGTTACGTTTTGACATATATTTGACGTTTATTCCTTCATTCTCATTTTGGGGGCGGGTATCAACCTATTGATCGTCTTTACTTTACTGTGATTTTTATGAAAAGATGAGAGTTTTTCAATACTACCGTTAAAATAGCGTCGTTAATATTAATTTTCTGATGTTTGTTCAATAGCATCGCAGGGAGAAGGTAAGTCTGACAAATGTATATTAATTTGGCAACATCAATATTTTATTGGCTATATCCTGCTTGATATATTCGTAAATCGTAATCGACGTATTCAAGGGGTCTGTTACAGTTCTGTGATTGATGTAATTATCTATTATCCTTTCCTGTCGGCCGTCGTTTCGGTTGCATAATTTCGTCTGTAACAATATTTTTCTCGTATAGGTGTAAGTGACAATGATTGGGGGGTTGTTCGTGTACAACCACAAGGGGGAGGTGTTGATATCCAGGGTTTACCGGGACGACATCGGGCGGAACGCGGTGGATGCGTTTCGCGTCAATGTTATTCATGCAAGGCAGCAAGTTCGATCTCCGGTAACCAACATCGCGCGTACCTCTTTTTTTCACATCAAGGTAATACTGGGCTACTTGTATTCTTATTAGATTCCCGAATTGTTCCTTCGTTAAAGCATTAAAGACTGATAACATCTAAGTAATCTCTAGTTTTTTAATTGTATAATTGTGAGATATTTAATCTTACACAAATCCAAATTACAATGATTTTTGATACATATAGCAATCTAGCGTTCTAGAGATGTTGATTATGATTTTATAATCTTCCAAACACCAAATCAAGGAAAGTTAGAGTCTACCACACTGACCAAGTGCAGATTGGCAGACTTCACACGTTTTTGAGAACAGAGCACTCTCAGGTCCACAGAATTTCTCATAAAACTTCTTGATCAAAGCAAATGATAATTAACTCTCAATAAATACATAATGCAGAAAATTAGAGGTGAATTCAGGCCTTATATCTAGACTCCTGTGTTTGGGAGACCATCATTTGAACTGCTAGGCTAATGTAATAGTATGTGGCAGTAGTGTTTGGGAAGTGACTCATATATTTGTAGTAAATTGTATATTTTTTGACAGTATCTCAGGGAATTCAATGTTCAATATAAAGTATTTTCCAACAGCGCGCTAACATCTGGTTAGCAGCTGTGACCAAGCAGAATGTGAACGCAGCCATGGTGTTTGAGTTCCTGCTGAAGATTATCGATGTGATGCAGTCATACTTTGGCAAGATCTCCGAAGAGAATATTAAGAACAACTTTGTTCTTATCTATGAACTGCTTGATGGTAAGGTTTAGATTTAAGTACTTTATGGTTTCTTATTCTAATATATTTATAGACATCTCTGAGGCATAGATAATGTTGTATAATAAAACATTTGTTACCCATATTGTTCATTATTAATTGATAATATTAAATTAATGAGAGCATTTTGATGCATAGTGACAGCTCTTTGTTTCTTGCCAGCTGTACAGCTCTGTAAAACATTCTTATGATAATTAAAGATCTCATTATGATATTTACACATAACACCTCTAGATCTTGGTGTTGTTTCCTTAATGCTGAGGGTAGTGACGTCTGAATATTTTTTTATTGAATAATATTTCGCCAAGTCATCCTGTCTTCAATGGTCTGGATGTCTTCACAGATTGTGGTGGCTGTGGTGGTGGGTCTTTTGATCCCTCGCCATTTATTTTGAATGTCACACATTAAACATAGGCTGTCATATAGTAAATGTGCATTGATTCAAAAAGCAAATTAAAATACTCACATTTAAATAAACACCTGTATATGTTTTATAACTTGCTTCTTCTTGTGTATCAATACATTGATGACACTCTTGGTGTTATGGAAATCCACAAACAGCATTGACCATTCAAGTGGGTGAATATCTGTTGACTTTTTTGTTTATTTCAGTAATAGAAAATTCATTGTGCATTGACTTTACTTTGTATAATTCATCATTGGAATATTATTTTCACTGAAACATACAAAAATATTTATGTTTACAGAGATCTTGGACTTTGGATACCCTCAGAACTCAGATACTGGAGTGTTGAAGACATTCATCACACAGCAGGGTATCAAGTCTGCGTCGAAGGAAGAACAGGCACAGATTACATCACAGGTAAATAAAGATATTTATTTTTATTATACCTCATAAATTTATAGTGTACAAAAAGTCCAAATATAAGAAAATAAATTTATCAAATCAAATCTATTTATTTACAAGAGTGAGGTAACTATAGATCTATTTACAAAAGTTATTCTACCACTTGGTGGTGTACAAATTCATCCTATACTTATGTTTATTTATAGTTTAAGAAACTAAAAACAAGTTTTCATAGCATGAAATTTAGTAACAGGGCTTCCTCATTGTGAGACAACCCTGTGAATTGTATCAGGTAATGCTTGTCTTAAAAATGTATTGTTATTGGAACTAGAGTAATGTTTAAAATGTCAATTTTGTGGGTTAAGAGTATTTCTTATTCAGGTTGCATGATTAGACCCTGAAAACCATGCATATAAACTAAAAAACTTTGATAGAAGCTTTTATAAAGGTACAAAATCATGTATGTCCCTGCATGGGACATGGGCAGTCACGGCATTCTCATATCAATGATCACTGCATGTGCAGAACCTTGGTGAAGTGTCATTCTAGTGGTGCATTTGGCTGTAGACATTTCAAAAGGCAAACTGTTATAAATTTATATATTATGTAATTTCTGAAGACAATATTTTTATTGTTTCAATGACCATGACTCCATAGACTACATAGCCACTTACCATCAGGTGGAATAGTAGTCACTGACTTATTTTATGTAGAAAAATTTCACATACCTTCGAAAACTTTATGGAGAATTCTCGAAAGTGATAACTTACTTGTAATACGCACATAACTTTTGAAAATTAGACGTGCGTGCAGGATTCGAATTCACGTCTCTTGAACCGCTTTTTCTTTGGTATGCAATTGAATTTTGTGAACTTATTGAAATTCCTTATGAATTTGAATTATTCCCAGAAACAAATGAAGAAGAGAAAGGATGGGACGCGCCTCGCGTTACTCGCATCCTTACACATGACTTTCCGCAGTACTTCGCAGTTATCTCGCGCATACGACAAGAAGTGCATGCTATTGGGCCTGAAGGTACTAGTATATTTCGATACATACGTTTTATAAATAGAGCAGATGTTCACAAAAAATTGCAAAGTTCTTGCCTCAATATCGAAGACTTCATTCAGTACGAAAGACTTCTTTATATAGTATGATTAAAAGTGTATAATTGTAACATAATTATTTTCGAAAAATAATTTTGTTGTTTTAAATTAGGTTGTATATCATTATTATTATTTAATAAGAAAGATAAGATAGTGTTGGATTATTGGTGTTAATCGATAAAGGAATATTTTTTTTGTAATCTGTCTTTGAGAAAGTATTTTCTTATTATTATCGTTATCATAATGTTATTGTTGATTTTGTAATAATTTTATAATTAACACGCCATGTTTAAATCGGTACATCTCTCAGCCTTTACAAATTGTGTTTGCCATTAAACTGAATCTCCTGTACAACAAAATATACATAAACATCAAATTATTTCAGGTGGCATGGTGTCCAGCTCCGTCGTACCACAAGTACAAGCAGTGTTCCCCCAGGGGGCGCTCACGAAGAAGATCAAAGTCGGACTCCAGGTAAATCTGTTCAAACCTCGCACAGGTGTTAAGGATAAAAACTTAAAAAAGATCACTGTCAATAACGTTTCCAAGAAGAAGCGGTTCTCTCTAATTTGGTAGTTGGTTTTGAAAGTATCAATGCGGGTATTAACAAAGATAATAATTATGATACAGACGATATATTCAAGGCGTATTTATAAACTAATATTGCTAAGTGCGATGAACTTGATGCTTATGAAATATGTAAGGAATGTTTAGGCAAATACTATAGGGTATTGACATACGTAGATATTGAATTAAATGGCAAAATGTAAGTTAAGTAAGACATTACTAAAACAACTAAGAAAATTCAAGCATTTAGTTGCCTTCAAAAGCACTAGGCTGTAGAAATTATTAGAACTATAGTATTGTGATAAGTCGCAAATGGAATTTTACTAAATGTGTTTTACATCCAAAAACAAAATCCTCACTTGGGATATTAGGGACTATTAGCTGGGATTTTTGTCAACTACCTTTCAATGATAAAACGATTAAAAGCATTGAATACATAGATTTTTATACTACACGTACTATAAAACAAAAATCAATAAGGGAAATACGTAAAAACCGCGTAGCACCCTTAAAGATTTGCTGCATTCAATCAAACATAAAAAAATATATTGAAATGTATAGTGACATGAATGACAATGACAGCGTCACGACAAAATGTTGCTCAGAGACATTGGCGGGAAAAAATATTTTGAAAACAATTTCATACGTACGTTTTGTAGTGTAATGTCTTGGCTATTAGACGCTGTTATAGGCGTTTTCTATATGCGTCATATCAATGACAATTCACATTCAGATTCAAATAATATCGCTGTATTTTGCAGTGCAATTTCGTGGCCTAAAACAACTGACCTCGTACATTTGTTTGGCGCTTGAACCAGACGTTTACGCGTAAAGCGAATTCGCTTTGAGCGTTTCGGCTTATGGCCCTAAAGTAAATGTATCACGTCGCGGCAATATAAGCATTAAGTGCCTTGTTCTTGTTACATTTTTGTAAGGTTCAAAAACTAAATAAATGAACAAGGAAGCGGTAGTGTCACTGTCGTGTCGTGTTTGTGTCTTTACGTTGTGTCGTTGCAAGGACACTATTAACAAGCACGTCATTTTGTCGTGTCGTTGTTGCGTCGCAGACGTGAAACTTTACTTAGTTCTACGTCTAATACAAATGCTGAGTAGACTAAGGCTACAGAAGAAATAGTAAATTTGGATGCCTTACTTAAAGCTGTCAGTACTGAAGCCAAGTGAAGCACTGTACCATACAACGGTATTATTTAAATTAAAGCTTCAAATATTAAAACGGATTGTGCATTTAACTTTTTAATACAATTTGATAGGTTATATGATTTAGAGGAATTTGTAGGATTAAGAAACTTTTCTGAGATAAGCAATTTTTCAGTAAGTGTTATAGGTTTCGTTATTAAAAGAAAACATACCATAAACAAATTAAAGCCAAATGTTTGTGTTCTGACTATACAATTACCTATAGTACAAAAAACGAATGCCAAATATTATTTTTTCACTTTTGTTAGATAATCATACAATTAAGGTCCTTGTAGTAGAATTAAATATAAAATTTCCAAAGCAATAATCGCATCGCCTACCTTGACTAATATAATCTTAGCTTGTAAAGTTATATTATTTTTACATGCCCGATATGCTATTTTACAATACTCGTATTAAAATGCTTTCCGTCTTAAACGCAATACGAATGAGATATCAATATGTTTTTTAATGTATACAATATATTTTCATATGACATCATAAAGAATGTATCACTTGCTATTTTAATAAATGAATTTGTTTTAGTTGACATTATTGTGTAATATAGGCAGTAAAGTAGGTACCTACACGAATTAAATATACTTGTAGAAGATGAAAATGGCAAATTTAATCGCGATTCTACACATAAA